>JAQJVL010003017.1:0-72349 GCA_035578905.1 Stictocephala bisonia | reverse complement strand
AAATACAGTAACAACAGGAATCGATATATTTATTAATTTTAAGCAAAAAATATCTTGAGAATTATCGACCAACAACTAGTAATTTTTTAGTTTTTCGTGTTTAAAATTTGTAAGAAAAAATGATTTGCAACAATTGTTTACTAATACCTCGAACATATTACCATCTACCAAAAGAAATTTGTATTAAAAATAATGTTTATAAGAACACAAAGAAAATAGTTCATTTTTATTACATTGTAGGGAGAGATTTTTTAAAAATTTTAGGGTTGAACAGATGTAATTTTATATGCAGTTAAAATTTCCTTCAAAGGGTTTAAATGGATAAAATATCTTACAATGTATCGGAGTAATGACTAAAAAAATCATTTATATTTGGACTAAATATCAGATCATGGCATTTTTTGGAATTTCGGAGCGCTCATTCTAATGTTTTTACACCTTAAGTTACCGATGATACCAAAGTGAATGTCAAACAGTATATAAGGATATGAATAAAAACAAAAGGTTGTGTTTCGTACCCGTATTAGGCATAAACCACAACGTTCGTTACCATGAAAACAACTGAATAAAATGATAATAAAATGATAAAAATATCGAAAATTTAAAAGTTGCCTCTTTGTTTGGATAGTAAAAATAAATGAATATTCACAAAACGTTGATATTGAAAAATTTGGTTTTTTCACTGAATATTAATATTTTTAAATCCTGTATAATGACAGTGAAATGACGTGACTGTAAGTACAGTTTACCCCACATTTTTAAATTTATAGAATGATTAAACCTTAAAAAAATATACAATTACTGTATAAAGTTAGTTAAATATTTATAGCTAATCCTCATGTAGTTATTTATACGAAACACAAATTGAACATGGACAATATCTTTTTTCAATATACATATAAAAACAGTACACCTTATGGCTAAAAAATATGTGTAATTGTTAAGAACGTGGGATCAAATATGTGAGAAACTAAAAAGACTAATAAAACTTAATTATTTCAAGGAATATAAAATTTATGAACAAACAAAGGTTTAGGCTTACTTTGCTATTCACCTCCAAGATTTGTTTGTCTTTAATTATAATTTATCGATGACAATACATGTTAGTAACAACCAAAATATACTATAGAGATAGGCATATATTTGTAATTGCAATGGTGATCGTAGCTATATTGTCAACGTGCGTTTAATAATATAAGATTATATCACGGATAGTACTAAACGGGAGAAATACGAAAGCCACCGCAAGCAGGGTTAAACACTTTTTTGTCGAAATTTGAATAACATTGTAGGTTTTTAAGGGTAGTTATATCTTAAACAGCTACCAAAAGAATCATGTAATATGAAACAATAAATTTATAATGTATTCAAGCATAAAATATTTGAAATAAGACTATTTAATAAAATAGTTTACCGTACTGAAAATTTTTTGCCAACATTTAAAAAAAGTGGTAACTTTTATGGGTGAGCATTCTAAAGTTCATAATTAAGACCTATTATACAAAACAATAAATATTTATTATACTTTTTAAAATAAACATATTTTACAGAACGTTTATGCGTGGTTTTTACCAAAATTTATATAAAAGGGGTAGTTTTTAAGGGTATTAATACCTTAAAAAGCTATGATTTGAGCTGTAAAGTATAAAATATTAAATATTTATCATATTGAACACAATTAAATCCTATAAGACACTTTAAAACAGTTTTATATCATAAAACTGTGAGGAGTGGTTTTAAAGTTAAAAGTTAAAGATGGTCTTAATTTATCAGGTGAAGTAAGGGCTAAGAAACCCTCTCTAACACTTAACTTAGGCTTAATGGTGACTTCCAAACCACCACCAGTGACTGGATAGGTGGGCTGCGTGCAACGATGGGATCGTTCGGACGGTCACCCATACCAGGGACAGCCACGCTCGATGTTGCTTGACTCCTTTATCTTGCGATAACGTAGGAGCCCTCCGGTCATGGCCACTTATACTCCCTTACAATTAAAAGCGAAACTTGTATTTATATAACTTTTGAAGTAAATGGTAAGACTAGCCTAATTTCAGATGTTAAATTGAAAACGTTGCCGTCCTTGAACATTTTCCTAGGTATTACCTTATGTTCACCTTCAGTGATGACTACTTTGGTACAATCCAATTTCTTCAGAGGTCATTATTTTTACAGATTACTTACATATTAGCGACTATTAAATCAAAAACTTAAATCAACTTATCACTCTCCCTTCCCCTTTTAATAGCTAAGGGTTATTTTTATCGTAGCTATTAAGAAGGTTAGTTTATTACAGTTGTGGCCGAATGCTAAGTTAGGTGTTATATATGTTAGGTGGATCTTACAAACCCTCTCCCCCCCTTATAATGACAGATGCCCTCAGATTTGTTGTTCATCACACGTGATTTGTTATATCACAGAAAGAAGGCAAGAATTTGCTTTCTTTTTGCTACAGCGATCACCTCAATGACAGTTATTAATATATTACACAATAATATAAGTAAAAAATCAGGGCTACTTACGTATTTTTAACTTTATATTATTATTACAGTTTGAATTTTATTACATCCTAAAAATATTGCACATTATATGTAGTAATGTACATCTTTACACATATATAGTATTAATTACTTAGTTAATTCTTAAAGATATAAGGGGATAAAATAAGGGACTGACTAGGTGCTGGCCATGCCATTCCCACGCCAAACTGGAGAACGTATCGATACACATTTAAAGCACTATTGAATGAGGCCTCTATTTATTTATTCTCTGTTCTTATATTACTATTTTAAGTTGATTACACTCAATACCCTCCACTGATAGCATTAAATGTCCTATTGATTACTTGCAGAGTGAATATGCATTTAATTTACATAATAAATTAGTAATAATAAGAATTATTTTTTTATACATAAACTTTGGGACTATTTTAGGGTTTGGCTATAATCTTCCTATATGTAAAATATTTCGTTTTTCCTCTAATGTATTCTTATTTGATTTGCCTATCACTTGTGACGGAAAAACATAACATTATGTATTATAATCGTAAATTAGATAATCGCCATTTTTATGTAGTTATATTTAAACTTATTAGGTGTGATACATATGTTTGAAATTAAAGTGTAGTAGTTCTCAGATAAAAATCATTTACTCCGTAAGCCTCTACTATTTAATTATTTTTTCTTTTACATTTTGCTTCTTTTTTTAAGATTAACCCATTTCTGAACTAAGGCTTCTCCTTCGTCATTATGTGTTGTTATATATTTAATTAATTTATTAGTGATATTTTGTTCATGGTCCAATACAAAGTTTGACTCAAAATAAAAATGTTATAATAACGCAGGTTAAAAAACGAAATAATGATTCATCTTTGTCTAATAGTATATAAAAGATTTATAATAGGTTTAATATTGTGTAATTGACTATGCACATTATAATTTATTCAGTTTCACTGATAGATTTGATAGTTAATACTGAAATGTAATTTAAGTTTAAAATATTAGTTACAAATTTTAATATTGCTTTCATTACAAATGTACGTTAGACGTAGTCTTGGAGTACAATATAAGATTCTTATGTACTATAACTCACTCGTGATATTTCTTTTATTGTAGTTATAAATGATGTGTACTATTTTTATAAATAATTTGAAGTAAGAAAGAAATACCACATTTATTAAATTTGGGTCAGTAAATGTAAAATATATAACTAGTTTCCTACTTATAATTTTGCTTATCGTAACCTCTATTTCCTTAATCGGGACTCTGATCATTTGAGATATTTTGTTACTTTTTGATAGAAATAATATTAACACTTAAATTATTCAATAAAATTTGCCAAGAAAATCTATAAATCGGAGCATAGAAAATTAGTATAACAAAAATATATATGATAAATATATCCAGAACTTAGAGTTAACTACGCTACCAGCACTGTATTTCAATACATTTCGAGAAATAATTTGTAGTGTACATAGATGTAAGCAAAGAAGAAAACAATACTATACTACCTGAAATTGCTAGAATATTATTTAGATACGTACATTTTGAGTATAAGATTAATTTTTCAGTGCTGTTAACTTATTTATTTATATATTTTCTTAACTTTTAACATTATTGGCAATTTTTCTTTATATTAAGAACATAATAAATGTAAAATTCTTTGCGTAGTTAGCTCTACAAGTTGTTGTACAAGTGGGTATTGACATTCAGATAAACTAGGGAAAATCCCTGTACGTGTTGCGTGCCAATCCCGTCACTCTGCTCTCATTACACCTCGGCCTTCGGCCTCTGCACGTTTTTGAATATAATAATAAAATTAGTGGTTAAACTGTATTATGTGAAGGCATATGAAGTAAACAAATTATTATTATATTATTTGAAAGGTTATAATAAATAAAAAATGAATAAATAATAGTTTATAAGAATAACATTGAGGGTTTGGAGGTAAGCGAGGTGAATACCTAAGATTGGAGATATAAATATTGTTTTAGTGGATCTCTAGTACCTTAGGTAAACCTATGTACCAAATTTCAAGTCAATCGAATTTTTGTAATTTTGAAGTTTTAGTGATGAGTGAGTCAGTGTATATAGTTGGCTTATAATCTCTGCACACAACTATGAATATCCACAAACAAATATCCTCAGACTCACCTGATTTGGTTTATCATAAGTCAAAATAAAAGAGATTGATCTATTCAGTATTTTTAGACTAAAACGAAGTAGTTACTTTGATTAGAACTTGACGTATAGATGATTGAGTAGAAAAAAAAAAACTTAGAAAATCATAACTTATGTTGCGTTTGTGTTGTGTTAATTTAAGCTTGAGTAAAGTAAGACTTAACTTGAATCCAATTCCTTTTGCCAAGCTATGCATTAAGCTGGGCTGATACGATACGAGAGTACCCGGACCGAGTATAATTTTGGTACTCGGTCTAAGCACATTCGTACATGCGATGGGATGGCAGAGTTTTCATGACTGATTGTACTCAGACTGATGTCAGACCATTTGAATAAAATAAAATCTAGTGTTCTTAAAACGATGTGTGAAATGATACTGAGCAAAGGTATAGCTGCTGTTTTATATTAAACAACCATTAGACTATAGTTTTAGAAAAACAAACTAACCGAAACGAATGAAATAGCGAAACCAGAAATAAAGAAAATCAATTCAGATTACTCTTGTACTAATAAGTAAAGCGCTGTCCGACTTCACTCCTATATAATGTATTCGGACCAAGTTACTCGAAACATGTGTTTTCACGTTACGAGTGGTATCCGAGTGATGCGCGCGCAACATCCGATTTCGATCGGACCAAGAAGCCTACATTCGTATCGTGTCAAGCCGGCTTTAATACCTTTCATGAAAAAAATCAAATGAAGTAAATCGGCCGGATAGAACGTCCAAACGAACTCGGAACAAATTTTTCCAATTATTTTAATATAGGCCTAAAGATTATATGCTTACTTACTCCTATGTGAGTTGTTTTTATATTTTCAAGGAGGAGAAATATTTTTACTTAAACTAAATTTCAACGTTGTCATAACAACGTTATTACGAAATGTATCAACGATGTATCCCCATCTAACTGTATTTATATGTACCCTGTAAGTCTCTGATTTCAATATAGAATTACAAACCAAACTAGAAAAATGTATATAACTCCTAAAGGTAGACATTTAAATCAGACATGTTATGACATGTTTCAAATTATGTTTGTTTATTTATTTTTTTTATCATATGTAAGAACATCTGCCACTTACCTTGTTTCTTTCCATTTAAACCAGCTGCTACCCATCACTAATAATCTCATCACACTCATTGATCATATGTTTTATCACATTAATTTAATTTAATTCAGTTCCCAATAATTTGCATACTCTATGTTTAGTCATTTTATTAATAAATATTTTCCTTTCTTAGATTTGGCATAATTTAATTTAAGAATTGGAAGTTGTTTTATTTTTTTTTTAACCTATTCCATTTTTCTAAAATATTTCAACATCAATTTAATTTTCTCATGATTTTAATATTTGATTTATTATAATACCAACTTCCACATCCCCTGGTGAAGTGAAATGATCATCAAGCAACCAGTAACACATTGTTGTAATTGTGGATTGAGAAAGGAACTAGTAGCAGTGAGAGTCCATTATTAGCCTTGAAGGAGAGAAGATTCAGCCAGAATACAGTGACTTTATTTAGTGATATTCCCAATAAAAGTGTTTTTGTAAATCATTACAAAACTTTTATTTATTAAATTTGGCCACAAACATATTTAAATTTCCCAAAACATCAAGAATTCTAAGTTTGTGGTGAAGACAACTTTAAACTTAAATTTGGTGAGACCAGACCATAGACTAATTGCTGTGAAGATATTTTCCATTGAAAATTGAACTTTAAATTTGAACTTTCTCCCTATCTTTCCCTTATTTGATAATTTTTTTTCTGATACTGTTTTTTAAATTATTCTCTTTTTCAAATTTTTAATTGCACAATTAAACATAATTAATATTAAATCTCATAAGAACATTGATGGCCAGCTCGACACCCCTTCCCTGAGGTATCTCTATGTTGTACTACCGAGTATGTTTTCAGCCGGAGCATAAACCAGAAGAAACCAAATTGTAAAGCAAGAAAGAAGATAAAAGCAAATTAAATAAAGACATTTCACTAACATAGTATTTCATTGTACAACTGGTTATCTTATTGTATCAATACACTTCATTATTCCTTGTTGTACCCTGTATATATATTTTGTTTAATTGTTAATTTTGGCGCCCAAATCGTGTTGGCCAGTTCAATGCCTTATGAGATTAGGTATACAAAAACAACTTCCAAGTTATCCCAAATATAGGCCTATGTGTAATATTTATATGTTTGATATATCACCCATTATAGGTATCATAAAACCATCACCACATATCGAACTCTCATCACAATATAAGATTATTAATAGCCATGTCCCACAAACCTTATAATCTTAGAAATAGGCCCAATACAACAGATGAGACCATGGAAGACGCCATTGAAGAAGTTAGCCAAACAAGCCAAACACTAACAGCTACATCTGACAATTATAACACATTAACATCTAATGCAAGCAATACAGATATAGCTACGAACACAAATAAATTGAACACAAATAATGACATAGACATTTTATTTAACGAAATTCCGGCAGGAGAAGTATTTTTAGGATTTGACATTCCTGAAGCGGAGACGGCAGACGCCATGACAGTGGTGGCGGACAATGTAAACAATCAGCTCCAACCAGCTCAACCAACCAGCCAATGGGAACACAGCACGGCATCATGGGACGACGTTACCATGACAACGACCACCAGCACCAATCCAGTAACTACAGTCAACATAACAGCTGTTGAGTTAACGACGACGGAAGCGATGAATGAACCGATGACGTCACCCGCACATTCCATTGCCATTCATTCTACCGCGACGGACAAACAACCGGCTAGCACAGATGCAAATACCGATTTGCTTTCACAAATTGCAGCACTTATAAAAGACAGTTCTTTAAAACTTGAATACCGTTTAGAACAAAGTAAAAATGAATTAAAACAAGAACTTAAACAAGACAACTTAGAACTAAAATCAGAACCTTAAAATATTTTCTGAATATATTGAAAGTAAAATCGATCACTTAAGCCATAAATATGACGAAGTCAAATCTGACCTTGACATAATTAAACTTACACGAGCCGAACAAAATAATAGAATGAATCACTTGGAAACAAATTTCGGCAACGAAATCCAAAAACAAAACCAGCAGGTCCGTGACGACTTAAACAAAAATATTGCAATCCAGAATGATAACATCAAGAAAGCCCTTGCTAACAACACTACTTACGTTATAAATACAGTTGACATTAAATTACTTAATCACGCCACTGCTTGCCAGACAAACATTATCCAATAAAAGGAAGAATTGACTCACCAAATTCAGGACAGTACGAAACAAGTATTAACACAAATATTACCAATTACACAAAAACAAGGAGAAGATATTGATACATTAAACAAACTTGTACACACCTTTGGTAATAGAATCACCAACGTTGAAGGTCAAGTTAGTAATGGAGTTATATCAGGCACACTGAATATTTATGTCACATGTACCGGCAACGGCACCCATGCAACCGACAATAGTCCACCTAAATTTTACGGGAGAGCCCAAAACCCTAAAGAATTTTTACATAAACTAAAACGCTTCTATGAACGAAACATAACACACAACAAACCAAACAACGACTCGGAACACTTGCGGGACATTATTGAACAATGTTTAGAGCAACATGCTGCAAAATGGTTCGACCTGATTAAGGAGGAAATCCGCAACTGGTCAGATTTTGAACATAACTTTACAAACAAATACTGGAGCCGCGAGATCCAACGAGGAGTAAAGCAGCGTATAGAGGTCGAAAGATACCGGCCCGGAGGAAAGCTGCCACGAGCAGAATACTTCATTGAACGAGTATTGACATTACGATCCATCACTCCACCAATCAGCGAGGATGAAATCATAAATATTCTTTCGGAACACTTTTCCGAGTTGATCCAAGACGCCCGAAGAGTCCAGAATGTGAACACCGTCGCCGAGTTCGAATTTCTACTCCAAAGAGAAGATATTAAGGACGCACACCAGCGATCGAAAACTACCAGTCAACCGAGAAACGAACCACCACCACAGCGACAGTTTCAGCACCAGCCAGGAAGCAGACCTCCAAACAGCCCTCCTAGAAACCAGTATTACCGCAGCGATGGACAACAGCAACAAAGACTACCAACCTACAACAACGGGCACCTCAACAACTCTTCACCTGGATACCGGAGAGAATACGATAGAAGACCCAACTACAGAGGAAACTTCAACCAACATTACAACCGGGCCAACAATTCATCAAATCGAGACAACCAGCAATATCCCAGCCGAGAACAAGCACAAATATGCTCTGCCATAATAGAAAGGAGAAACCCAACGACTAGTTCACCTCCCAGTACTACAACAAGTACTGCGCTTTTAAACGCCTAAGCACTGACGAGTCCCAAGGCCTAGGTAAACTTCCCTTGTTTTATAATCATGGATTTCTATCCTCAGATTCCTCAGTGCAAAACCCAAACCTCGGATTACAAAGGCCTTCTAATTTAGATAATGATGTAAATAATTCAAATCCAATATTAACCCTTAGTAATATGTTTTGTGACTGTGACTTTTTACTAAATGAAGATCCTGAAACTAATAAAACTGTAGAAACAGCAAACAACATAAAATGTCCAGAGATTAATATTTTAATAAACAATGTGCCTACTTCCGCACTCATAGACACGGGTGCCAACATCTCATGTGTCTCAGAGCAATGGATAATAGAGAATAGGAGTAGATTAGGACGATATGAAGAATTGCCTTTAACTGGCATACACATCAAAACTGCCGTCGGTGTTAAATCAAAAAGAGTTTCTAAGATATTAATGCTTACAGTTAATTTCAACGGTGTGGAAACTAATTTGCAACTAATCATGGTACCAAACCTCGTTCATAATGTAATTATTGGAATAGATACGATAAGACTGTGGAAGATGGAAATAAACTTTGATAGAAAAACATTGAATATAAACATAAATAAAACTGAATTACTATTGGAGTTTGACGGGTGCAACCACGATGGAATCTTATGTTACTTAATGAACGACAATGATGTTGAATACAATGAAATGTCGGCATACGACCAAAACTCAGAAAGAACCTATATTTATGATAATTTTGAAACTTATAACGATACCACCCCTTCCTCCACAACGAACCTACAAGACAGGATAAATGCTGAGATAATAGAAGAAACTCTGAACCAGAACGAACTGCTCAACAACGAACAAAGGACTCAACTCACCGATCTACTTTTGAAGTATCAAAATACATTCTCTGATGCTCCTGGACTCTGCAACAAGTACCAACACAATCTAGAAGTTAAAGAACCTGAAACCTTCAAATGTCAATCCTACCCCGTACCTTTAGCCCATCAGAATGCTGTACTACAGGAACTACAACGAATGGAACAACTCGGGATAATTGAACGAAGTAACAGTACCTTTATCAACCCTATTATACCCGTAATTAAGAAGTCAGGTGAAATTAGATTGTGCCTAGACGCACGTAAAATTAACCAGTTAATTACCCCAGATTATGAATGCAACCGTAGCATAAACGAACTCCTAGCTAAAGCATGTAACTCTAAATGGCTCACTAGTATTGATCTAACCGCTTCCTATTGGCAAATACCATTAAATTCTAAGTCCCGCCAGTACACAGCTTTTCAGTTCAGAGGGAAGACTTACCATTATAAAGTTACTCCTTTCGGTATCTCTACGTCCCAAGCCGCTTTAGTGAGAGCCCTAGATAAAGTCTTCGACGATGAAGTGGAAAATTTCACCTTAATTTATGTGGATGATATCTGTATAATTAGTCCTAATTTCAAAGACCATTTAACACATATTGATTATATCCTTAAGAAATTGACTGAAGCCGGAATGACCGTAAAATTCTCGAAGTCTACCTTCTGCCAGAACACTATACCTTTCCTAGGTTACACACTCACCGAATCAGGACTTTGTATGGACTCTAGTAAAATCAAACCTATTCTGGATTTTCCTTCACCGACTAACCGCAGACAGCTGAAATCATTTTTAGGATGCATCAACTACTATAATAAGTTCATCGAGCGTGATGCAGAAGCCGTTCAACCTTTACTTCGCCTTACATCAAAGAAGACTAAATTCATCTGGACAGCAAAAGATGAGACAACCTTCAACCACATCAAACGTATGTTCCTCCACACCAACATACTATACCATCCGAATATCAACAAGACATTCTACCTGCAGACCGACGCATCGGACTACGCAATCGGAGGTCACTTATTCCAGTTGAAGGAGAACGGAGATAAGGCTGCGATTGTCTTCATTTCTCGAGCCCTGCAATCTGCTGAACTACACTACACCACCACAGAAAAGGAGCTCCTCGCCATCGTATATTGCCTACAGAAAACTCGCTACCTCATACTAGGGACAAGACTCAAGATACTGACTGACAATCATGCCATCACATTCCTCAAAACATGCAAACTCCTGAACAACTGCCTTACCCGTTGGATTCTTGCTATTCAGGAATACAACTTCGAAATCCAACACTGCAAGGGCGCAGAGAACTCTACAGCCGATGCACTCAGTCGAATCATCCATCCAGACACCTCACCAACTCAGCACCCACCTCAAGAACTAACTATCAACTACATCCGAAGAATCTCCGACCCTCATCTACGCAACGCCTTATCAAATTTACCTGAACTACAGTCTGATGACCCACTCCTTAGGATTCCTTATGCTACCCTTAAACTTGACCAAAATGCTCCTCTCTACCAACAGACTTCCGAAAAATATAAGCTGGATAAAGAAATATTGTATAAGAAGCATAGGAACAACTGGCTGATCGCAGTACCGGAATCAATTATCAACCACCTCATCTGGGAGTGCCACTATTTCTACTTACATTGTGGAGCGAAGAAATGTTTCTCCATACTGCAAGAATGTTTAATTTTTAAGAATATGGGACGAAGAATTCGGACTACCTTAGCCACCTGCGACTCTTGCCAACGCTGTAAAACCAACCAGCACCCACCACAAGGACTTGCAAAAGGAATAACTTGTAACCAGAAGAATGATCACCTCGCCATCGATATCATTGGACCATTACCCACTAGCATTGGAAACGTAAAATACCTACTCATCCCCCTGGACATTTTTACAAAATTCGTCAAACTCTACCCCATGAGAACTGCCAATACACACACCATCATCAAGAAACTGTTTGAACACCACTTCATCAACTACGGTATACCCAAGAAGATTCAAAGAGACAACGGATCACAGTTTAAAAGTAAGGCCTGGCTTAAGAAGCTTAAAGAAAATGATATCACCCCCATATTTAGTCCTGTATACTATCCGTCTTATAACATGGCAGAGAGACCGATAAAGGAAGTAAAGAGATGTCTACGCACCTACTGTGCACACCAACACCGTAACTGGGCACGGTACATACCTGAGATAAACACCTTCTTAAATGAGAGTCATCACGAAACGACCGGCTTCACCCCAAATGAATTTCATCTAGGATTTAAAAGTGTTCGATTTTGGGAAAACTATGTCTCAAATCCTTTTACATCAGATATACCTCTGGAGAGAAAATTGTTTTTAGCCAAACAAAGGATAAAGGACAAGCAGAAGAAACGTGCACGTAAAGCCAACATGAAGATCCGACCTACTAATTTTAATTTGAATGATCTTGTACTTGTGAAAACCCATCCACTGTCGCATGCTGTCATAGGAGAAACCGCCAAACTTTTTGAAGTGTACGAAGGTCCGTTTAAAATTGACCAAATATATGGAACATCAACCTACGGAGTTAGAAGCCTTGATGGAAAACGGAAGTTTGGACCATACCACGTGTCTGCCATCAAACGTTACCTGTCCCCAACTCAAGAGGATATATGATTCAAATTAAGAACAAGAAACAAGTGTAGTTTACCTATAGACCTGTATTGTAAATATTGTATAGTAATTTAATTTTCTTTGTAACTTTGTATTTTCATATTTTGTGTTCATCCCATCAACCTACTCTTCAATATGTATTTTGTAATGAATTTGTGATATGTACCCCTTGTCTAACAACTGTGTATGTGTAATAAAAACTGTGTACTACGACAAAGCCCATGTCTTGTTGAGAGGGGATAATTTCCTTAATCACCCAAGTAAACTAATAACCCATGATTTTCCCCTATGATTGCTCCGCTAAATCCCCAGTGCGAGAAGATTCCCCCCTAATAGACTGTGAGTCCTGTGCAATAAACTGTGCCAGTGAAACCACCTTTCCCCAGTTTCCCTTACTTCCCCTTTCCCTGGTGACTTTTCCCCTTGTGAAAAAAAAACTCAAGTCACTCATTCCCCAGTGCTATGTCCCAATAACCTCCACAATTCCCTTTATAAACTGTATAACCCTTCTTGTATATAATTTGTAATATTGTCAATTGTATTGTATTGTATTATGTAACCGTCTGTGTCATGTATGTAACCTTCATCATTTTGTATTGTTAGTTTTAAAAAATTTTGTCTATGTATGTTTGTATCTGTTTGTTTATTATGTCAACATAATTTTCACATCATGTTCGAAATCTTGTGATGACTTTCAGTAATCCCTGCAATTTCTGAGGGGATATTTGAGATGTTTCAAATTATGTTTGTTTATTTATTTTTTTTATCATATGTAAGAACATCTGCCACTTACCTTGTTTCTTTCCATTTAAACCAGCTGCTACCCATCACTAATAATCTCATCACACTCATTGATCATATGTTTTATCACATTAATTTAATTTAATTCAGTTCCCAATAATTTGCATACTCTATGTTTAATCATTTTATTAATAAATATTTTCCTTTCTTAGATTTGGCATAATTTAATTTAAGAATTGGAAGTTGTTTTATTTTTTTTTTTAACCTATTCCATTTTTCTAAAATATTTCAACATCAATTTAATTTTCTCATGATTTTAATATTTGATTTATTATAATACCAACTTCCACATCCCCTGGTGAAGTGAAATGATCATCAAGCAACCAGTGACACATTGCTGTAATTGTGGATTGAGAAAGGAACTAGTAGCAGTGAGAGTTCATTATTAGCCTTGAAGGAGAGAAGATTCAGCCAGAATACAGTGACTTTATTTAGTGACATTCCCAATAAAAGTGTTTTTGTAAATCATTACAAAACTTTTATTTTTTAAATTTGGCCACAAACATATTTAAATTACCCAAAACATCAAGAATTCTAAGTTTGTGGTGAAGACAACTTTAAACTTAAATTTGGTGAGACCAGACCATAGACTAATTGCTGTGAAGATATTTTCCATTGAAAATTGAACTTTAAATTTGAACTTTCTCCCTATCTTTCCCTTATTTGATAATTTTTTTTTTCTGATACTGTTTTTTAAATTATTCTCTTTTTCAAATTTTTAATTGCACAATTAAACATAATTAATATTAAATCTCATAAGAACATTGATGGCCAGCTCGACACCCCTTCCCTGAGGTATCTCTATGTTGTACTACCGAGTATGTTTTCAGCCGGAGCATAAACCAGAAGAAACCAAATTGTAAAGCAAGAAAGAAGATAAAAGCAAATTAAATAAAGCCATTTTATTAACATAGTATTTTATTGTACAACTGGTTATCTTATTGTATCAATACACTTCATTATTCCTTGTTGTACCCTGTATATATTTATTTTAATTGTTAATTTTCACCAGGGGATGTGGGGGTTGGTATTATAATAAATCAAATATTAAAATCATGAGAAAATTAAATTGATGTTGAAATATTTTAGAAAAATGGAATAGGTTAAAAAAAAATAATAAAACAACTTCCAATTCTTAAATTAAATTATGCCAAATCTAAGAAAGGAAAATATTTATTAATAAAATGATTAAACATAGAGTATGCAAATTATTGGGAACTGAATTAAATTAAATTAATGTGATAAAACATATGATCAACGAGTGTGATGAGATTATTAGTGATGGGTAGCAGCTGGTTTAAATGGAAAGAAACAAGGTAAGTGGCAGATGTTCTTACATATGATAAAAAAAATAAATAAACAAACATAATTTGAAACATCTCAGTTATTAAGTCAGCTAAGACTTTTAAATAATTCCTCATACTGCACTAAAAAACGGTTGTTGAATATTTTTAAAATAATATGAGAGAAATGAGATACCTCAACACCTCAGGTGTTACTCGAAGGGAAATGTTTTAGATCTATTTCCAAAGTTCAAAAATGTCTATACAAAGTAACTTAGGTAACCATGCTGATGGTTTCTGGGACAACGTGTTGTTCAACAGCATATGAGTTTCGGTTCAGTTAGGAATGATCAAGGGGAACCCAAACTACAAAAAAAGGTTTGTTTGGTAAAATTAACTTTTTAATTTTAGTATTGACACAAATGTTTTTGTTTTAAAGCACATTAAGACAATATAATTGCAAAGGTGATATAATATAACTTGTGAATTTGAAGTTACAAGAGAAAATGGTTATTACACTTAGTGCCTCGCAATCAATGTAAAGTAACAAGGTTAGTCCATTGGACAAAGGAAATGAACCACTTTAAACAAAAGTTTACTATACCATTTAGACTACATAAATGCTGTTTAGAAATGTTGATGTCTCCACTTATATAACTAAGGATACTAACCTAATTTTCAGATATTACTACTATCATACATTTTTATACTTTAAAAACTTAACCAAACAATATTTTTATATTTTTAAAAAATTTTAGTTTTAAAAATATATTATAATGATTGTAAGATTTTATCGCTTGTTAACGTTATTCAAGTTTAAACATTTTAGTTTTCCTAAAAATAGTTTGCTGTGCCAAAGAGCATATTGCATTGTTCTTAGTTCTTCGATAACGTTTCTATACTATCGAAAAACTAAATAATCTACGTTCGCCTTTAAGTATCTACATAATATTAACTTTCCCTATATAAAAAATATGTGCATAACGTTGTCATGAAGTTTCATGGTGAAGAGTATGTTGAGTGGTTTTATCATACAGCCCACATAAGCAATAGTTCAATACCGTTTCCCCCATTTTTTTAGTTTTGAAATAGCCATGGGAAGTAATAAAACAGACTACCCAAATAATTAAGCTTCCTCCACTGAAGCTTTCTTAAATAATAGTCATGTTTTTGCAGGTATATGGATCAAGACTTTGAAAAGATTTTTCTAGCTATACTTTTGTGGTATTTTTATATGATCTATCCTCTTTCTCATAGTTTTCGAAATTAAATCAATCTCAGTGGTTCCAGTTTTGGCTCCATTTTCTTTTTTTCCCAATTTTACTTGAAAGCAAGCCCCTCTCGACTGATGACAAATGTTAGGTAGGACTGACTAGAATTCCATACAATTCTCGATAATATATCCCCGACAGAAGTCAACAATTTGATAACTACATATTATGATGAAATTACAAAAATTTATGTAACAACACTGTCACGGATTCCCATTCCTGCACGCGTGTCTAATACAAACATGTTGCTTATAAGACAATGGATAAACTAGATTTACTTTTTTATTGTTTTTTAGGACTTCCATTTACATTCCATTTCTTTTTTTTAGTATCTTTCCTGTCTGTCCACTTTAGTAGCCACTATTAAGTAAGGTAGAACATTAAGATACAGCATGTTAATCAAAGTTGTTTTATTCAGAGCTTCTTAATTATAATCCGTTAATTGGTTTTCTCATGAGAGAATATTAATCGATATAAAGTATTGTTACGGTAGTTACCAATTCTCATTGTATTTCTTTACGGGAGAGCGGGGTAGAGATGGATCAGCATGGCTGAGAGAATATGAAGAGCAGCAGTGGAGTTGAAAAGTCGAGGAGTTAGCTGAAGGTATGGTCGGCCTTGGGGGTGGCCAATGTTAGGGTAATGCTTGTTGTAAATAATAATCAGGGCAGTGGCTGTAGAAGGATGGGGTGGACGTATTGTGGTTACCTGGTGATCAATAAAGTGGTTTGAAGGAGATAATGCTGGTAATTACCGAGTTGAAGGACTTTCTTCCCCTCATGACTGTCTAAGGATATACGGTAAGTGAGTTACTCTAGCTAGACATACCCCCCCCCCTTTTTTTATCCCACTCTGGAAGGACGAAACAATATTTTCCTCCATTACTAGATAAGTTTAATCTGTTCAGAAGATGATCCATTTTTAGAAAGAGGATAAAAGGTTAACTACTTTCCCAAGCTTCTTTAGATTTGTTAGCTGCAACTATGCGTTGTGAATTGGCAAGAATTCTCCTTCAGCTGTAGTCCAACTGTCTTTACTATGCTTATACTATCCTTATATGTTTTGGATAAAATAAACGTGATATGGTTTTCGTATGAAAGCAGGTAGACATTGACTTTTTTGGAGCTAGTATACTTCAGCATAAAACGTTCGTAGCAATTTAACCAAAGAGCCTATTTGCTCAACAGAGTCTACCAATACTATTTCCACTAGTTTTAAACGAGTTTATAAACTAAGAAAGGATATACTACAAGTATTCAGAGAGACATTTTAAAGAAATTAAAATAAATCTCAAATAAGGGAATAAAGTTAGCTGAGGTTTACTAATAAATTATTTATTAATAAACTAATAAATTATAATATTATTTGTTAATAAATAATTTTATAAATTATCATCTATTCTATAATCATAATTATAGAAATAGATGATAAAACTAATACTAGCCATGGGGGAATAGAAACAAAATATAAGTGTGCATTGGATTATATTTATGTGGGAAAGCCCTATAGGTGGATCAATAAACATAATTTTTTTTGGTTAGTGAGGTTTTTCTTAGTCAAATGTTTGAATGAAAGATTAGTGTTATCAATAAAATAAAACAAGTTTAATATTCATCATAAAGTAGAAAATAGCATTGAAAAGCAAAAATATCTGTTTTCGATTTATTTTGTAGCCTTACATTTTATATTATTGTCATTTACAGGTATCTACGGAGACTAGCTCATTGTTGTTTACTTTCAACCTGAGTCTGATAAAATTTTGCGTTTATAATTTCCTGTTAAGTTGTAGGCTTTTATTGCCTAAATATTAACTAAATTATTTTGCTTACCTCGAAACCACCTCAAGACCTACTGATAAAGATGGCGGAGAATGCCAACCCCATGGAAGATAAATGGTCACGATGCAAGCTTGACACTGCTATGAAAGGAACAGGGGGCACGCTTCTTGGAGGACTTGGATCGCTCCTGATATTCCGAAGAAGGCTTTGGCCCGTCCTTTTGGGTTCTGGTCTTGGCGTAGGAATGGCCTATAAGAACTGCGAGGATGACATAAACGAGGTAATAAACAAGGACGATGATGGGAAAAGCTGTTTATGCCCTAAAAATGAAAAATGCGATCCTAAAAGAGAACACGTTCAACCTAAAAAAGAAAACGGTAAACATAAAAAAGAAAATGGTGAACATAAAAAAGAAAACGGTGATCATAAAAAAGGTAACGGTGAACATAAAAAAGAAAATGGTGAACATAAAAAAGAAAACGGTGAACCTAAAAAAGAAAACGGTGTACCTAAAAAATAAAATGGTGTACATAACAAAGAAAATTGCGTACCTAAAAAATAAAAATTATAACCACATAATATATAATTATAATTAAAGTTTCTGTGAACATCAATTTTTGTTATTTACCATGTCTGGACATCAGAAAATCTAATATTACCATCTACTAACAAAATTTTACTCATGGTATAGTTAATACAACTTTATAATAATTTAGGTTTTAAAATATATATTTCATTTCATTAAAAGAATAAAAGCATCCGCATGTTTATTACTAGTTTACTCTCTGTGTTGAAATTGGTTTTGATATTTTGTTGATTACTTAAAAAAATACCGATAAATATGTTTCCTTAATATTAAAGTAGGCTAGACAAAAAAATTAACCTTCTTTTTGTTTAACTAATTATAATATTGATTAGTAATCTATTGAAGTAGAGGAAAACATATGGAACTAGGCCTATAAGTATATATCGCTTTCCAAAAAAATTATCTAAAAAGTTAATGATTAAAAATGTAAATGAGTGTGCTAAATAGTTTTAAGAACTGATTAAAATACACTTGTTCCCCATTATGTAAGGGAAATTTGATTTGACATTAAGAAGGGGAACATAGTGTTTTTGAAAACAATGAAAAATAAAATTTAATAGCTATGTGAAGAAAAATAGTGATGTGTTCAATTTGTTTAGTAAGAAGGAAGTATTAAAATGTAAATAGTAAATAAACTAAGGATTTTTCATACCTAGCATAATAACTAGTATTTTTTACTCCGTTTAAATACAGGTCAAAATTTACCTTGCTAGAACTAGAACTACCATTCTTATTCACACGTCTTAATGTTGGACTTCTGAAAAAGGCCTACTTCACCTGTTATTGAGTTATTTACATAAATAACTGCTTCACAAAAGTACAATAGTATTCTGATTGTACTTAGAAGTACAATCATACTACTAAGTACAAAAAAGTGCTTAGTAGTCTGATAAGTTGTAATCGAAAAACGTAATGTACATTTATAGAGCAAGAAATTCCAGTAAATAAAACAATTAAAGCTGGTTTTGTATAATATACCGGATCGGTTCACTAATAAATTTATTTTTTTTTTTTTTTCACTTTTCGTTTTAGTTTGTCAGGCTGCCTGAGATCGCTCTTGCACTTTCGTAGCCATTGACTCGGACTCAGGTCTTTCCGTGATTCCACCTCTCGGTTTGTCCGGTTGTCCGGACTATATACTAGTATCCTTCAGCAACCCGAACCCGCAGCTATGTCTGTAAAAAAGCAACCTTTATCATAACGGAAAATATTCTGCTTCAAATTTTAAAATGGCTCTACAAAATCCACATACAAAAATGTACATATTGGCCTACATAATCCTACATCTCCCAAAAATATGTACATAATGGTTCTCTAACTACATTTTACAGATGGCCTAACCTAAACTTGATAAATTTTGCTGTACCACTACTATTAAATTTTTGCATTTAAAGGTTAATGCATATTTTGTATATCCCTAACTAATTTTAAGGTTTTGTTTATTACTTAATAATTATGTAGTACGATAACTCAGATGTTACCGAAAATATACATTTCGTGAATTTATAAAATGCCAAATCATACATTGTTTGTTTATTTTATATTTAATTCCTTAAATACAAAATGGCGGAATATAGATTACCATCATAAATTATTCTAAACAAATAATTTCAAATGTGATTTTTGATAAACGAAACCTATATCTGATATAATATAGTTATATTTTATGAATTTTAAATTTGTTAGTGTTATAGTCCCATGTAATCATAATAGATATCTGAACTGTAAAGGTTAAAAATAATACTAACCTAAAAATATTTCAACATTGAAGTTATTGTTTGTATCTTCAAGACTTTTTAAAGTATTTCAATACCATCTTCAGGTGAATTATAAAAATATACTGTTTTATAACTGTACTGCAAAATAAAAATAATATAAATAAATTACAACCAAAAAGTAATGGAAATAATAAATAAATTCAGTTCGAACTACTATGTGAAACAAAAAAATGCGACCATAGTAACACAACGATGGATAGAGGGGAGATAAATTAAGTCACTACACTTTGAGTGTTATCAGCTGGTCTACTGCAAACATCTGGTGTCAGATTAATTTGGAATAATTTACAACAAAATTCTCAGTGATATTGTCAATTGCTGGTTTTAAAGCATTTGTATCATCGACTTGTTATACACTTTCACATTTTCTTCACCGTTCTCCAGCACCTATTATCGTTAGTGTATGCTCACCCACGGATTATACATCATTGTTGTCAAGTCCACTTGCAGAGTGTGTAAAGAAGTCGTTTTGAGTGACTTATACAAATTGAAATTCTAGCTCTGCATAGGAGTAAAGAGGGAATTTACAACAAGTCACGTGAACAAACTAGTAGAATTTCTCAAATATACTACTGAAAAGTATGCAATTTATCAAACAAATTTTAATTTTAGTCACAACAGGCCACATATAAAACTCTGTTTTTTTACATTCAAACGTTTCCGCACTAAAACAACTGCCATTTTGGAACTACGGAGAATTTTTCCAAATACCTTCTTATTGCATGCACAAAACATAAGACATACAGTTATCAATAAGTAAGTGAAATTAAGCCTTTATTTATTTATATTTGACAAAATAAATTTCTATACAGGTGAATAAAGAACAGTATTAATTTATTGCAATGAATTAGGAAGACGGTTATAATTCTTGAGTATAACTTACATATAGATATATCATGTAATAGGAGTATTTATGTCATTAATTTTGTTAGTTAGTAAGGTCTGGTACTACAGCTGGTTTAATCTGCGTTACATTTACACGAGACTTCACTAGGGCTCCACAATTCAACAGAAATTTAGCTTATAATTTGATACACAAAACTTAACATTGTATTAGAAATCTATATGTGTGCATATAAATCAATCTTTCCTGGATAAGTTTCCACGGTTGACACAACTATATCTATAATCTTATACTTCTAAATCTGACTACGTCAAAGTATTATGTATATAATATACATAGGCCGACGTTTCAGACTGCATGTTGAGTCCCATCTTCAAGGACGACGTGAGCTGAGTCCACAAGTGGCTGAGTGACCACTTGCCACGAGTGTCAGGATCGGCTCACTTCAGCCTTGAAGGTGGGATTCAACATGCAGCCTGAAACGTCGGCCTATGTATATAATGTACATAATCTCTTGACACAGTATAGAAGACAAATATTATATATATTTATTTATTTATTTTTATCTATTCATAAGACGCCGATCGTCAAAATATGGGCGAATATGGATTACGAATGAGTGTGATGAGTGTAGATCAGCGAATATAGTCATTGTTATAAACTAAGGCCGACTATTCCTTAGAAAGTGTCATTAATTAATAGCCAATGACAAATGTATTGACTCTGATTGGGATCGAACTGAGAACCTTTAGCACATGAAGCTGGGATTGAACCAATATAAAATCAGTGCTATATAAGTATTTAAAAGCAACAAGAGTTATTTGATTAAACATGTTGGTATCAAAAACACTTGACATTACCAGTACAACGTAATTAAACTAAGCCTCCAATGAACTATGATGGGTGTCAAATGTATTAAGAAACTAGTATTTTATGAAATAAAACACAGTCGGTTTCCCTGTTACTTACGTTAAGGAATATGATAAATATTGATTAATTCCATTTTTTCTTATTCATATACAACTCATTCCTTTTAGTATGTACTGTAAAGCTTTTTAGTATTGCAAAATAATGGATATAAAAACAACTAAATAACTTAATAAAAATAGGCAAATAAAGTTATTAAATTGCGGTCAATATATTATTAAATCATAAAAGATAATACTGATTTGACAATCGGTTCGCTAGCGCAAAGCACTTAAAATAATAATACAATTAACAGTACACATAATTTATATGCATGCACTAGAGTATAATTTATTTAATTACATTAAAATAAACATAAACCAAATAATAGTGGATTAATTAACAATGATGCTCTTATTTTAGAATATTTGAGAAAGAGCATAAAATGGAAAGAGCATAAGTAAGATTGTGTACTGTTTTTAGTTAGTTTTTAGTATTTTAGTTCGAAGTCTCAGACTTTATGTAACCACTCTCTCCTTCGAATGTAAAGACACTACGAAACCAGACTGCAGCTTTCCGGCCATCACCAGCAAAGTTCTTTGAGTTACATAATGTTAGTGAAAGTGGTGGTGGGGGAGCGGCAGGAGGGTGCCTCGTCGCTGTTCTCCACGAGGATGTTTGCGAGGTAGGTGCACATATTACTTTTGTCCCTGTCTAAATATGCCGATTATAAAAAGGGCTTATTAAATTGTTTTCCATTTTAAGGAAAAGTTGTTTAATACTGATTACTAATCAGGTTTTTTTTTTTTTTTGTTTGTTAACCGGGGTTCAGGAGTTAGATGGATGATGAACTAATCCAATTATTCCCCCTTTTAGTTCCGGGCTCCTGTAGATTTATTTATGTATATTAATAATATATAATTTACTAATTTCAATATTAATATGTCAATGTACTTTGTAATTTACTATTCATTTTTGACACATATAAAAATAGGCTTAGTAAGTAATAAAGCCTACTGTTTTAATCCCACAGTTGTTTACAATTATTTTACAATAATATATCCAAAAGTCATAATCAACTGTGTCGGATGAGTAGGTGAAAAATTGGTTTATAGTTTTAGTTCTGAGAACAATGACTATTGTTTTAAATCTGTAACTTATTTAGTAAATAATATTTCTAGTCCAATGAAATCTTAATTGGATCCAATCTTTATATTAATATAAAAGGAAACATAATATGTCTTATTATTGTGAACACAAAACAAATATAGGCCCCATTATGTTGATTGCTGTTGTTGAATATTTCTTGACACTGCCGTATATGCTTGTGTAAATTATATTAAATTAATGCCTATAGCACTTATATTATCTATACTTAGACGATGCTTAAGAGACACTAAGTGTGATGGGTGTTGGCTAGCAAGTGTAACTAAACTCAACTTATTCATATCAAAGGTAAACTAAGAACCTGCAGTGCAGTTTACACTAATATTGTATTAGGAAGACAAATAGAATTCAAATAACAAGGTTAACGTACCTTTGTCGTCTTCAGCTACAAAATATTTTATTGGACTACCGGTTTAAGAGCAAGAACTCCATGGTCACATACACTGTACGTTGTCAAAACAGTCACATTAAAAACACTATACAAAAATTTACATATATACAAAAATAAAAATAAAACACATGATAACACTGCCGGCTGTTATGATGGTCAGGTCCGGATTAAGCGTGCAGATGGATCGATGTTATCCAATGCCTACTTGACCTTGAACAATTTATTTGTTTTATATATATATATATATATATTATCAGCACAGGAGGCTTTAACAACGAAGAAAATAGAATTCGAATAATCGACACGTCATTCACTTAATAACCAAATTTGTTCGTAATTTATCACAATGCCGAAGGAGATTTTGTAAAGTTTAACTATATGAATCAGAATAAAGTATTTGCACTTTAACGTTTAAAAATTATTTTAATCTTTGCTTTATTCTTATAATGTTCTATAATGTTTCTTTTACAATTAAAAATAACTGTCCTGCAAGGCAATTTACTGCAAGACCGCTTGCAATCTCGGTACCCCAAAGATATCAGCGACGGTCGACACAATTTTCCGTTTGGGAGATCAAAAACATTGGAGGAGACTTACAATATTTTAATAGCGTCTTGCAGTCAAATTATGAAATATTAAAATAGATTAGTTTTACAAAATGTACGAAACAGTTAATCAGTTAAATGATATGTTAATATCAAGATACAATGGTTACATTTTGTCATTGAAAAGGTATAGTTTTTCAAAAATATTTTAACTAGTTTTAAATATAAATTCCATTGTTAAGTAAGTTGATAGAAAGTGAAGTAAATTTTTCTTGTAAGGGTACGCAACTTGATAATATTTAATGACGTTTTTTCACAAAAGTAAGGAATTCAAGATTTTTATCAAGAACATTTTAGCAATAGAACACATATTTTAAAGAAAAACATATTTGCTGGAATAATTTGAGTTCACTTAGTATATTAGGCCTTCTCATAAATTTTAGCCTATTGAAACAATAATAGGTTTGCTTAAAAAGAAGAGATACCTATAGATTTATTAAATATCAAAAAAGAAGAAAAACAGTATCATCAAAAACGGTACTCATGTGTTCTCGTGATACGCAGACAATGTAGGCATTATCAAGATGAGTTTTTTTGAGAACCTATTATACTACTCTATGTGTATCATATATCAATTGACAAATTTCTTACTTTGTTCATAATAATGAATTTGATAGTTCTATAATAGGAAAGGCAGGCAAGCAGGATTAAAAGTTTCAGGTCGTAAAAAAAGTGAGCTGATTATAATATATTTTAAAGTGAGGTCCAATTAATATACAATAACCCCTTTAAACATTTTGAACAAAACCCCTCTAAGAATTACTATGTTAATGTTTGCTAATTAAAACTGAAGTTTTCTCATCTGTTACTATTTATTGGAGTTATGGACTATTATTTTTTCTCTTAAAAGGTAATAACATTTTAAGTTTGTTCAATTAATAGAGTATACAAACAATATACAACATTTTAATAAAACAATATATCAATAAAGAAAATAAGATTTATTACGCAGCTAACATCTGCTACATTCCAGTGGTATAAAGACAATATTTTTTGCACACTATGAGGAAATATTGGTTATTTACTACGCAGCTAAGATTCGCTACATTCCAGTGGTATAAAGACATAATATTTCTGGCACACTATGAGGAAATATTGGTTATTTACTACGCAGCTAAGATCCGCTACATTCCAGTGGTATAAAGACATAATATTTCTGGCACACTATGAGGAAATATTGGTTATTTACTACGCAGCTAAGATCCGCTACATTCCAGTGGTATAAAGACATAATATTTCTGGCACACTATGAGGAAATATTGGTTATTTACTACGCAGCTAAGATCCGCTACATTCCAGTGGTATAAAGACATAATATATCTGGCACACTAAGGAAATATTGGTTATTTACTACGCATCTAAGATCCGCTACATTCCAGTGGTATAAAGACATAATATTTCTGGCACACTATGAGGAAATATTGGTTATTTACTACGCAGCTAAGATCCGCTACATTCCAGTGGTATAAAGACATAATATTTCTGGCACACTATGAGGAAATATTGGTTATTTACTACGCAGCTAAGATCCGCTACATTCCAGTGGTATAAAGACATAAAATTTCTGGCACACTATGAGGAAATATTGGTTATTTACTACGCAGCTAAGATTCGCTACATTCCAGTCGTATAAAGACATAATATTTCTGGCACACTATGAGGAAATATTGGTTATTTACTACGCAGCTAAGATCCGCTACATTCCAGTGGTATAAAGACATAATATTTCTGGCACACTATGAGGAAATATTGGTTATTTACTACGCATCTAAGATCCGCTACATTCCAGTGGTATAAAGACATAATATATCTGGCACACTATGAGGAAATATTGGTTATTTACTACGCATCTAAGATCCGCTACATTCCAGTGGTATAAAGACATAATATTTCTGGCACACTATGAGGAAATATTGGTTATTTACTACGCAGCTAAGATCCGCTACATTCCAGTGGTATAAAGACATAATATTTCTGGCACACTATGAGGAAATATTGGTTATTTACTACGCAGCTAAGATCCGCTACATTCCAGTGGTATAAAGACATAATATATCTGGCACACTAAGGAAATATTGGTTATTTACTACGCAGCTAAGATCCGCTACATTCCAGTGGTATAAAGACATAATATTTCTGGCACACTATGAGGAAATATTGGTTATTTACTACGCATCTAAGATCCGCTACATTCCAGTGGTATAAAGACATAATATTTCTGGCACACTATGAGGAAATATTGGTTATTTACTACGCAGCTAAGATCCGCTACATTCCAGTGGTATAAAGACATAATATATCTGGCACACTAAGGAAATATTGGTTATTTACTACGCAGCTAAGATCCGCTACATTCCAGTGGTATAAAGACATAATATTTCTGGCACACTATGAGGAAATATTGGTTATTTACTACGCATCTAAGATCCGCTACATTCCAGTGGTATAAAGACATAATATTTCTGGCACAATATGAGGAAATATTGGTTATTTACTACGCAGCTAAGATCCGCTAAATTCCAGTGGTATAAAGACATAATATTTCTGGCACACTATGAGGAAATATTGGTTATTTACTACGCAGCTAAGATCCGCTACATTCCAGTGGTATAAAGACATAATATATCTGGCACACTAAGGAAATATTGGTTATTTACTACGCAGCTAAGATCCGCTACATTCCAGTGGTATAAAGACATAATATATCTGGCACACTATGAGGAAATATTGGTTATTTACTACGCATCTAAGATCCGCTACATTCCAGTGGTATAAAGACATAATATTTCTGGCACACTATGAGGAAATATTGGTTATTTACTACGCAGCTAAGATCCGCTACATTCCAGTGGTATAAAGACATAATATTTCTGGCACACTATGAGGAAATATTGGTTATTTACTACGCAGCTAAGATCCGCTACATTCCAGTGGTATAAAGACATAATATTTCTGGCACACTATGAGGAAATATTGGTTATTTACTACGCAGCTAAGATCCGCTACATTCCAGTGGTATAAAGACATAATATTTCTGGCACACTATGAGGAAATATTGGTTATTTACTACGCAGCTAAGATTCGCTACATTCCAGTGGTATAAAGACATGATATTTCTGGCACACTATGAGGAAATATTGGTTATTTACTACGCAGCTAAGATCCGCTACATTCCAGTGGTATAAAGACATAATATTTCTGGCACACTATGAGGAAATATTGGTTATTTACTACGCATCTAAGATCCGCTACATTCCAGTGGTATAAAGACATAATATATCTGACACACTATGAGGAAATATTGGTTATTTACTACGCATCTAAGATCCGCTACATTCCAGTGGTATAAAGACATAATATTTCTGGCACACTATGAGGAAATATTGGTTATTTACTACGCAGCTAAGATCCGCTACATTCCAGTGGTATAAAGACATAATATTTCTGGCACACTATGAGGAAATATTGGTTATTTACTACGCATCTAAGATCCGCTACATTCCAGTGGTATAAAGACATAATATTTCTGGCACACTATGAGGAAATATTGGTTATTTACTACGCAGCTAAGATCCGCTACATTCCAGTGGTATAAAGACATAATATTTCTGGCACACTATGAGGAAATATTGGTTATTTACTACGCAGCTAAGATCTGCTACATTCCAGTGGTATAAAGACATAATATTTCTGGCACACTATGAGGAAATATTGGTTATTTACTATGCATCTAAGATCCGCTACATTCCAGTGGTATAAAGACATAATATTTCTGGCACACTATGAGGAAATATTGGTTATTTACTACGCAGCTAAGATCCGCTACATTCCAGTGGTATAAAGACATAATATTTCTGGCACACTATGAGGAAATATTGGTTATTTACTACGCATCTAAGATCCGCTACATTCCAGTGGTATAAAGACATAATATTTCTGGCACACTATGAGGAAATATTGGTTATTTACTACGCAGCTAAGATCCGCTACATTCCAGTGGTATAAAGACATAATATTCCTGGCACACTATGAGGAAATATTGGTTATTTCTCTATACTGTGGTGCACATCTTCGATTCATATGTTATGTGAAAGCATTCGATTTACTGCTAAAAGGTTTTCAATATCTTATTCAGAGCACTCAAACATGCTACTTTATTTCTTTTGAAAGAACTTGTATGTTCAATTTCGGATTGGTGCTTGATCGAACTGCTCTTAAATCCATCGATATAATATTAATGTAATATAGTGTAATGATAAGTGAAACCAAGTTACAAACCTCCAATGAAAGTAGTCCTAGCGGAATTTTTTTATTTTCAAATTGATATTACAAAAGGATTTAAATTAGTTTATAAATAATCCAAAAAACACTTTTGTATGGATAATGAAAACAGAAGGTGTGATTATAATTAAATTTAGATGACAATTTAATATGTTAACAATAAACATGCTTTAAATACTATTTCTCGCTGAATTGGCCCTCATTAATTTGATGTGACTTATTGTTTTCTTCTCAAGGACATTCCTTAGTATTTGAGACTTGGTACAGTATGTCAATATTATGAATACAACTAATCACTTTAAGAAAACGAATCACTTTCTAACGCTGTAAAAGTTCTGAGCCCCGGAAAGATGACCAACTATAGCTTACTAACCTTAACCAATATGTTCACATGTAGACATTTAAGTTTTTAAACCTGATCCGTAAGTTTCGCAGATGTTCGTTTGTCGTTACGTTAAAATTAAATATTGCATTATTCTGATTATGTAAATGAAATGATTCTTACTATGAGAATCAAATAACTATAGTATATGTCTTTCCTACTTAAAGTAAAATAGTTCACTATGTATTATTTACGTTGGTATTATTAGGAGTTTCCAATGATCAGCTCGTATAGTTATTGACAACTTCATAAGTTTTCAAAGATTAATTTTTGTAAAATATAAAATATTATATCATATACAGGGTTGAGCAAACATCTAGAATATATTTATTAATTTCAAAATCATTGAAATAAATGTCATGAAATTCTGCAGTTATGTACATGTCCTTATACTAAATATTTAGACATATTTTAATTGTTTTACGCATAGCCAGGTGATGGCCCATGAAGGAAGTCTTAAATATTTTAAATGTAAGCCTACCTCGAGTTATACCTCATTTTAAAGGTATTTGTATGTAAAACACAAGAGTGCAAACCTGAAGCAAAAGGATGACCCAGTCAGAAAATACAGCGATTCAAAGAATTGAATGTCATATTACTAATTCTTCTCAGTTATAAGGCTATTTATTTAACAATTTCAGGTCCCTACTGCTGATTATGTCGTTGATTGCTAACAATCGTAACCAACGCCTACGTTATAAGAATAACTATGCTATTTAACTGAGATAAAAATAATAAAAATGTATTAAGACATTTTTGACAGTAGGTTGGCCTAAAAATAGTTTAAAAATATTATAATAATTCTTTACTAATATTTTGTGAAATTTAATTTCTCATTTTCAGTTAGATAAATCATAGCTCTACGCAGCAATAGATAATAACTATCTTACCTTTGTCTTAAGCAGTGTTAGTTATATGATATTAAATTTTTTGAGACACTATATTTTCTGACTGGGTCATCCTTTTGACCTCAGGGTTGCACTCTTGTGTTTTACAAACAAATGCCTTTAAAATGATGTACTTGAGGTAGCCTTATATTTAATGTTTTGAAGACTTCCTTCATGGGCCATCCCCTGGATATGACAACACAAGTAAAATACGTCTAAATATTTGGTATATGTACATGTACATAACTGCAAAGTTTCATTACATTTATTTTAATGTTTTTGGAATTAAACAGACTTTTGCCCAACCCTGTAGGTATGGTACAACATACAAATGTAATCGTTTGTAAATCATCCAATTACTATTGCTATTTTCATTTTCAATAAAACACTTTATCGTCATAAATAGGTTTTTTAACCTGGTTGCTTGAAATCGGACGATGTACGCGTTAGTGATTATTTGTATAACTGTATTTACGTTCAACTATACTATGGCCATATTTAATCAATTTCAAGAACCAGTGGGAAAGATTATGGAAACAGCAGACAATGGAAATAAATGGTGTCTGTTTATTCATATCCAAAAAATAAAGAGAAAAGGACTTTCCAAGATATATTTACTTAAATATAATGTATAGAAATACAAATTTGCTATTTTGTTTTTAGTTTTTTAATTAGCATAATACGTGTTGGTACATATACAGTATAATTAAACGTCACACAACTCAAATTTATTACAATATAAGCACAAAATACACAAATATATTACAATACAAGTACAAAATGCACTAATATTATGGTGATCGATTTCGGTGAACCAGGCTCGCCTTCCTCAGACCAGAGGGATTCACAAAATAATCATCACAGAATTCTTTTATGAATCCTTCTGGTCTGAGGAAGGTGAGCCTGGTTCACCGAAATCGATCACCATAATATTAGTGCATTTTGTACTTGTATTGTAATATATTTGTGCATTTTGTGCTTATATTGTGATAAATTTGTGTTGTTTGACGTTCACTTGTACTGTATTTTGTTTTTTACTTTTTAGATTAATCTGTTTTATAATAATAATAATCATTTATTTTTACAGTGTTTTGCAAATCAAACACATATAATAGTTTCTTGAACAAAATAGACAATTGAAGAATTCCAGTAACTGGTAATTATTAAACATTGTTATTGGAGGTACGTCTTCATCGAGAGGGGAGTAAGTGACAGGGTTGGCACCCAAAGTGCGTAGGGGTGTCATCTAGTCTGTAATAATAAAGGTATTGAGACCCATCCCCCCACCAAAGCTGGAAAGCGTGCCAACTGGGGGATGGCTCAAACCAAGTCGAGCGATGGGATCACGGGTGGCAGTTGGAGGGTCCAAAATAAAACTCGGCAGCTGAGCGAAACTAATTTTATTACCAAGTAAAAAAAACAATAAAACAAAAACGGCAGAAGGCCACAATATTAACGGGCAGAAGGCCCCAATATAAATTAGCACTAAATCAATAACCATAAACACTAAATTAACAAGATACAACACACAAACTACAGAAACAACAAACTCCACAAATACCAAAAATTTAACAATCAAGAAGCCGGTCAACCGGACCGAAGCTGCTGGAACACGGAACTTAACGGAACCGGGCCAACGGCTACCAAAGTACGCGGAACGCAGAGCGTGAGTGATCTCAGGCAGCCTGGCAGACAACAACAAAAAAAACCGAAATGTACCGGTCAAAGACCCGGTACAACCTCCCTCTGCAAAACCTCAACACACCCAGGCAGGGGAGAACTCGGTACCTCAGGGAACCAAGAGGAAGAAGAAGAAACCTCCAAAGAGTGGTGCTCCAAGGACGCCAAAGAGAATCTAAGAGGGGAAACCCCTCAAACAGGGAGCGAACTACCCTGACGGTCGGGCCCGACCAGAAAAAAGAGAGAAAGAAGACTCTCTCAGAACAGCCACCTAGGGCGCAGAGGTGATCAATCTCTTTGCCCCAAGAAACCCCCAGGAACACCAACTCCTGGACCAACCGTTCCCCGGAAAGCCTTAAGCTGGGACACATGGGCTTTCCTAAACACCCTGCCTGACTGGGGATCAACCAGCAGAGCAGTCACCGGTGACAAAAACCTGTCGATGCGGTGGGGACCAGACCACCGATAGCACAACTTTGCAGCTCTTCGTTCCGCGGCCGAACTGACCGGGTGAGCCTGACAAAGAACCAGATCTCCAACCTGAAAAGGGTTAGGAGTACGACCCTTATCATACCTCCTCCTCACTCTCTCTCTAGCACGTAGCAGGCTGCGCCGAGCAGCCCGCCACGTGGACACTACGTCAGTGGCACCTGGCGTAGGTAGAAGATCCTCTAACCTCCACAAGTTGGACAAAGGGTTGTTAGGAGGGTAGCCATGTAGAATTTCGAAGGGAGTGGCATTGTGACTCTCATGCTTGGAAGAATTAAAAGCAAGCTGGAGCCAAGAGAGACTCTCATCCCAGGTGTTCTGCTTCTCAGCATGGAAAGTAATAAGGGCAGACCGAAGATTGCGGTTGAACCGCTCTGCATGAGAAGGCTGTGGGTAATAAGGAGAGGTAGTCACATGCCTGATACCATTGCCAAAACAGAACCTACGAAACTCATGGGAGGTAAACTGGCTACCGTTGTCGGATACAAGAGTGGAAGGCACACCAAAGTGCTGGAAGAGTTGGGACTGGAGAGCACGGATGGTGAGCTTAGCCGTAGCACTCCGAAGTGGGAAAAGCCAAACGAACTTCGAGAAAGCATCCACACAAACAAGTAGGTAGGAGCTACCTGACTTGCTACGGGGAAAAGGACCCACGTAGTCGATGAACACCTTCTCAAAAGGACGCTCGGCCACCTCAGAAGATAACAACCCTAACCTTGCATTCTGACTAGGCTTGCTGAGAGAGCACAAGTGACAAGCCCGCACTCTGCCAGCAACATCCCGGTCCATGCCCTTCCAGATGAAGTACCTACGAATCTTAGCGATGGTCTTATGAATGCCAAGATGACCGCCCACAAGGGAAGAGTGATAATACTGAAAGACCATCGGTACTAGATGACTAGGCAGCACTACACGGGGTTCACCCCTCTGTCGAGGACGGCAACAGAGTACCCCTTTGGACAGAAAATAGGGAGGGTGGGCACCTCCCTCTTGAAGCTCACCTAAGATGACTGACAGCTCAGGATCTTTCTGCTGATGGGACAGTAGGTCGTCAAAAGCCAGAGGAAAATCCAGAAGAACAGCACCACACTGAGCAACAGCCTCAGTAGGTGGATCACTGGGTTCGTGGTACATGCGGGAAAGAGCATCCGCGATGACATTCTGGGTACCCCTAAGATGTTGAACTCGGAACTTAAAGGCAGAAATTTTGACCACCCAGCGACCAATTTTCCCGAGCTGTCGGGGATGGGCAAGAAGCCAAGACAGTGCCTGATTGTCCGTCTCCAGCAAGAACTCAGCGTGTTCCAAGAAACGCCGAAACTTGTCCGTACCAAAGACAACAGCCAGACACTCTAACTCATAGATGGAAGAAGCTTTCCTTTCCTGGTGAGACAACGTCCTCGAAGCAAAAGCGATGGGCTGCCTGACCCCATCAAACTCCTGAGAAAGAACAGCAGCAATGGCGGAGGAGGAGGCATCAGTCTGAAGAATAAATTCTCTGCTGAAATCAGGCATACGCAGGACAGGAGGTTGCATGATAGCCTCCTTGAGAGCATCAAAGGCAGTCTGCTGAGCTTGGCCCCACACAAAAGGGACACCTTTCTTTCGCAGCTCGTTCAACGGGGCAGCAAGCTCGGCCACGTTAGGGATGAAGCGACGGTAAAAATTCACCATCCCCACAAAACGGGCAATCCCCTTGGCATCTCTGGGAGGAGGAAAATCCCGAATGCCCTGGGTCCTCGCAGGATCTATGCAGACGCCTCGAGAAGAGATAAGATGACCCAGAAAAGAAATCTCAGGACGAGCAAAAGTGACTTTCTCTGGATTGACGGCAAGGCCAGCTGATTTAAGGCGACTAAGAACTTCCTCCAGATGTTGCATGTGTTCCCCGAAAGTCTCACTGTAGACAAGAAGATCGTCCCGGTAATTGAAAACAAACTTGAACTTCACATCATGGAAGATGGAATCAAGCAGACGAGTAAGAGTCTGGGCACCCACAGCAAGACCCATAGGAACCCTAGTGAACTGATAGAGATTCCAGGGAACACAGAAGCTAGTCATGGGCCGTGATTCCTTCTTCAATGGAATCTGATGGTAGGCCTGGTTCAAATCGAAAACACTGAAAAACTTAGCCTTACCGAACCAATCAAACGCAGAATGCAAATCAGGCAAAGGTACCGAGTCAATAGCGACCTTAGCGTTGAGCCTCCGATAATCCATCACAAGCCTAGACTTCCCATTAGGCTTGGGCACAAGAAAAGCTGGACTGGCATAAGCAGAACGAGACGGTTCAATCACACCCTTGCTCAGAAGATCCTCAATCATCGCCCTCATAACCTCCATCTTTGGGGGAGCAAGTTTGTACGGATGACTCCTAACTGGCTGAGAATCGGTGAGGTGGATCTCATACTCCAGAAGCGAAGTGACCCCAAGCTCAGCCGTAAGCACATCAGGAAACCGCAAACACAGCCTCCTAATGGCCTCCGCCTGCTCAGGGGGGAGATGACCAACCGGATCCACCTTGGGTTGTTCGGGCTCACAACCCACCTCTCTGACTGCAGGAGGGCAGTCAGAATCCCCTACTAGAGGCACCAAAACTCGCCGATTAAACTTGAAAAACATCTGGCGCTTCTGGAGGTCAAGCACCATACCACTCTTAGAAATAAAGTCTGCCCCTAGGATACAAGAAACCGCCAGGTCCTTGGCAACAAGAAAACCCCACCTCCAGGAAAATCCTTCGATCTTAAAATGGAAAAACGCCTTTAGAAGTATGGGTAGAGGAGTTTGTGATGCCGTCCAGCAAGTAATAGAAGAAGGCTCGGTGTGCCTGACAAGTCCTAAGGCGTCAAGGGACTCAAAAAGAGAAAGGCTGATGATACTGCATGCCGAACCAGAATCAAGAAGGGCTCGACACACCGTACCACCAAAAGAAACAAAAACGCCAGGCCACACCGAGGTGACCGCACTAAGTCCCAGGGAAGCCATGCCAGCAAGGCCCGAAAAATCCCCGACACTCCTGCTATGGGCACGTGTCAGAGGCAAATGGCCACGGTCAGTCGCAACAACGCGGGGAGCTACTGTGGAGGCAACCCCCCGCGCTGAGCGTTTCCCGCCCCACGACCTCGAGCACGTGGACAGTCACGACGAATGTGACCAGGCTGGCCACAAGCAAAACACACAACAGGAGGCCGAGAACCACGACCCTCCACTGGCTGACTCACACCTAAAGACATAGCCGGTCGACGGGTGGGGAGAGCACGATGACTCTCAGAATCCCTCCCTTGCTGGTCTGAGAACTGCACGCTGCGCGAAACAATGCACAGCTGATGCAGCTCCCGAAAAGTAGAAGGAACACCAGCAAAAACCAATCTGCACCGTTCTTCGGGAGAAATGCCATCCAGGATGACACGAACGGTGTCAGCTTCAGAAAGGGTGAGGCGCAACGCTTGACGAGCTTCCTTGACTGAAGAGACATAGGCTGCCAGAGACTCGCCCCTACCCTGCGACCGATAAAATCTGTCCATGACCATCCTCTCCCTGAGTCGAATGGGAAGAAACGACGAAAGTAACTCTCGATGGAACGAGTCCACCGAGGCATCACTGGCCAAGACAGAACTCAGCAACTCCCCAACGGGACCTCTACAATAAGGGAACACCAGACGAAGCAAGTCCCCAGCCTGCATGCCGGGCATCTCACTAAGTCTGAGAAAGGCCACCAGAAACTTAAGAAGCTCCTCAGGATCCATCTCATCGATCACAGGGAGATTCTGGATCATGGGCGTGAGAGGGTTAGGTAGCTTGTGGTAGCTCAGCTGCAGAAGAGCAGGAGAACCCAAAGAAGTAGTAGGAACGGCAGCTGGAGCCGAACCACAAGCAACCTCAACAGAAACGCCTGCAGGCTCAGAAGGAGCCTCAGGCACAGTGAAAACCGTTGTCTCAGCCTGCGGCCTCGACACGTTAGGCGAAAGCGCAAAAGCAGGCCGCTGACCCAGACCCGTAGGAGTCGTGGACCCGGAGAGTGCCTGAAAAATCTCCTCAAGCCTAGATACACTCTCCAAGATCCACGCCCTATCCGACGGTTCCAACCCCGGCACCCGGTTGACCAGCCTTAAACGGGCAAGCAGATGACCCAGACGTGCAAGGCGGCAGGCCCGGTCACGACCCACTGGAGGTTCAAACTGCAAATCCTCTAAAACCCCTTCCCAATCTTCCACCTTACGTTTACAAATCCCCAACTCATCACCAACCTCCAGCAGGTCAGACCAATCCACCGCCGTACCCGCGGACAACTGCTCCCGCAGCAACCTCCGGAGATTCAGAACATCACCCTCCGGAGTCACACCCCGCGACCTCAACTCGAAAATCAACTCCTCCTTGACCAGGAGCGCAACATTCTGCAGATAGGCCATCTCGCAAAACAAAATTCTCAACAGTACACAAAAAAAACGACAACTCCAGGGTCCAAGACGAACTAAACCCTCAGCCTACCGAGCCACTGCCGACCACTCCAATCCACCCATGAAACCCATTCAACAAAGTAACCAAGCGGATTGCCTAATTTTTTTTTTTTTTTTTTTTTTTTTTTTTTTTTCTAAGTTAAATTATTTATTAGGATTTTCTAATTGTTTTGCTTTTAAATAATTTTAATTTATTTTTTTTATTTTTTTTTTTTTTTTTTTTTTTTTTTTTTTTTTTTTTTTTTTTTGGCAACCACGCTCTGCTACCAATTGAGACCCATCCCCCCACCAAAGCTGGAAAGCGTGCCAACTGGGGGATGGCTCAAACCAAGTCGAGCGATGGGATCACGGGTGGCAGTTGGAGGGTCCAAAATAAAACTCGGCAGCTGAGCGAAACTAATTTTATTACCAAGTAAAAAAAACAATAAAACAAAAACGGCAGAAGGCCACAATATTAACGGGCAGAAGGCCCCAATATAAATTAGCACTAAATCAATAACCATAAACACTAAATTAACAAGATACAACACACAAACTACAGAAACAACAAACTCCACAAATACCAAAAATTTAACAATCAAGAAGCCGGTCAACCGGACCGAAGCTGCTGGAACACGGAACTTAACGGAACCGGGCCAACGGCTACCAAAGTACGCGGAACGCAGAGCGTGAGCGATCTCAGGCAGCCTGGCAGACAACAAAAAAAAAAAACCGAAATGTACCGGTCAAAGACCCGGTACAGTATGTATACAATGTAAAAACACAATATATTAACTTACTTGTATCAATTTTAATGTGCAATTTACATTACTTGTAATAATAATTTTTAAAAAATACTCCTCAAATTCTAAATCAGATAGCCAGTAGAAAATTCTAATTAAATGTATACTAATTGAAATAATAATAGAATATAATATAGTTTCAAACAGTTAATTTTAACAAGGCATAATTATTTTTAACTGCCGTTTGATAGTTGATGAAACCGTTAAACTATTACCACATTTAGCTTTAATAACTGTTGGCTGCTATCAGCTACAGGCCTAATGTACCGTATAATGTGGGAATAAACTTGGTTGATGGTGATTGCAGTGCGAGGCATTCCTTCATTGCGACTGTTTTCAAAATATCGTTTATATGCTTGTGTTCTGTTTAACAAAATTTAATAAGTTACTTAAGTATAATTGTTATACAAAACAAAATTGTTTAAATAAATCTGTCATTGAATTTGTAGTATTATTTTGGCCTGCATTTGCTATTGTTATGCCTGTCTTTATTAAAAAAAATATTAATAGTATAATAATAATATAAACTAAAAAAAATTGTAGAATAGCAGTTTTTTTTAATTAATTTTTAGTTTTTTTCAACATTTTTTAAAACATAAGGAGGTTATAATTGATGGTAGTATATATATATATATATAGAACATGAATTAAAATGGCAAAGCATTTGTTAGGTTGATATTAATTAATAGTCTTACACCTTTATTCTATTACCAATACACAAAAAATAGAGGAACATGTTTTAACTGACCAATATAAATAATCATGGGTTTATATATGGGTTTATTTAACTGCTGATTGTATATGCGTACAGAATGATTATTTTTTTTAATAACGGATGTTGAAAAATGGCTAAATATAAAGTTTTATATTATACTATAGGTTTTTCTTAGAAGTATATTATGATTCTAAAATTAAATTTTATCATTTATTTTATCTGTACTGTGTCTATTTTACCTAAATTGTGATTGTCTAAAATGCCATCTATATTCATAGTAATATAAAAAATTTAAATGAAATTACTTTTACGTATTATAAATAGATAGTCAAAGATTTGTCCATTATCATGAAGCCTAGCCTAGATCACTAATCAACGCCTATTTTATTTAAGGAAGTTTTGTATTTAACACTTGTCAGTGTCAAATGGGAAATTATTACATTTTTTTATTTAGTAAATAGAAAATATATCTGTGACAGTTATTTTTTATAAAAACACTTTGAAATACAATGTAATTATCGACGTTATTTAGTAATTTACTGTGTTTCGTTAATCATGAGTTATTTAATATTCATTGATTAATTGATCATGTGTTTTAGTAGATTCTTCAATTATATGTGTTGTCAGAGTGTTTTCCCCTATCGCTGTTTTTCTTTTCGATTCTTTTAAATATTTTGTCAAACACTTTAATTCCAAATAATCAGCCGATGGGAGACACCCTGATCATGCTACCAGCAACGAAAAACATGAGAAACACAAATCAAAACTCGTTGTATCATAAGACCAGAAGATAAGATAGCTGATAGAACAATATTCTCTAAAACACGAGTACTTGAGTTGTTGGAAACCAACCCAATTCCTGAGGAAACTATGGAGCATGGGATCCGTATAGAGTCTTTAACCCACTGAGCCAACCAGGCTGCCAGCTTCTACACAAACCATACTGGATACCAAAACAAATACTGATCGCTGACGCAGCGATGGAAGATGATCCTCCACACCAAGTAGAGAACGCCATTTCCATCAAAACCACTAGGAAGGAGACATGAAGATGGAGAGACTCACAATCCTGATGAAAGCAAAATTGGGTGAGATCGCACACACTGTGGCAAACGACGTTCTGTGTGGCCTTCAATAAAATATAACTGCCACCCCTGGGCTCGCATTTACGTAGATTTTCAGAAATCTAAAATCACCCGACACATTTAGGCACTCAAGGGAACATTTGCTCTGCTCACATTACGAACACGTTGGTGTTGATTTGGTTGGTTCATTGGCTGTTACACAGGGCTACATGTATTGAGGGCTGTGCTATTTTCTCACGTGTTTTTTTATTTTTTTATTTTTAGGCAGGAGCTCAGTCACTGGAGAACTTGGAATTTGATACTGCTTCCATGACACTTAATCCGGAGCTGCAGGTTTGGTACACCACTTCATCCCACGACAGACCATCATAGACAGTTTGAGTCCGACCTGTTCCAGAAACTTTTAGTCTCAAACCACTTAAGTACTAAAGCCTACCACCAATGAGCCGGAGGTTTGGTCGAGATGTTCTATCACCCTATGAAAAGCGCCGTCAGATGCCACACAACTAACCAGTGGTCTAAGGTGCTTGAATATTTTTGCTTGGAAGTCAGTCAGCTTGTCAACAAGACTTGAAGGCATGTGTTGCAAAGGTGGGCTTTTACAGGTTCCTCACTTTCCCGGAGAGTTCCTGGCTCCATGTACCTCAGTTAATCATACAACCATTTCAAACTTCGTGACAAATGTTTGGCGTAACATAACACACTTCGTCTTGTACCGCATACATATCATGGTGAACGCGAGCCTTTTGTCCTCAACCTTCAATCAAGTCAAGGAGATGTCCAAGGTTGATATGCAACCATCATGCTCTTGACCGTACTCTGTTATCAGAAGATCAAACTGCCGTAGTTCACATGTCACTTTGTCCTCGGATCACCTAAAGTCAGCCTACATCATGGCACCTTCATTCCTTATCACAGAACCTTCACCCGATGTTCTTACGACCTCTTCACAGCCAGCACTAACTACGAGAACTGCAAGATCTAGTACTCGTGTGTACTTCCCTGACTATGTGTAAAATTGTGTGTCATCATATGTGCATTTTTCTGAGACCAAATCAATGGCTTTGGGGTTATTATTTAGCAATTATTTAGACGTTAGTTTATTTGATTGATCATGTGTTGGAATTATTTAAACTTTTAATGCTTAATAATTTTTTGTTTCACTGTCATAGTTTTTCTTTCTACTTATTCTTATTTAATATGTTCAGATCCTATTTAAATATATCATAACTAACCACTTATTAATCAATCAATAAAATTCTCTTTTCATTATCATTATAAGATGAGGTTTTTACATTTAAACTTCTGAATACCTGTCTTCTCTACACCATATATGTATATTGAATGTAAGTATAGACCGTATATAATTATTTAAAAACATAGGCATATATGATTTATTACATGTAAGTGGTATATGAAATATGGTTTGAATATTTATATAAAGTTATAAATAAATGAATTATAATAATTATTGTTGAAGATGTATTACGTATTCACTAGAAATATGTGGACTGCACATACTATCGCACATAAAGTTTATACTTATAAGTTTTGGCGGATAGTTCAGTAGTTTGGGGTGGTTCACTAAGGAGCCAAGAAGACTTCGACTCCCAGTGTTACTATAAAACTTTTACTTCAGTTCTACTTCATAGTAAGTAACTTATTTAATGAAAGAAACTGTTAGTTTAGAAGATGCAATGTCTTCAGTACAATTACACTGAAGTAGTTATTTGTTAATATGGATGTTATATAGGTAAATTATACAGTGAACTGATGATCGATAATGTTCATGGTCTCCTGGATCACATAGTGTATGTCTCAGTTGTATGTAGGTAGTTATAAGTTCGTATGTAACTTGTTATATATAATTGTAGAGATCTGAGGTTTATTAAATTGGAAACTTAGTTATTAGACTTGGAGTAAGTTATACCTAAGTATTAAAGAATTTCACTCATATTTGCCATTGGCCTTGACCGGAGGGTTCCGATGTTATCGCAAGCAATGTTGAGCGTGGCTGTCCCTAGGATGGGTGATCGTCAGAGCAATACCGTCCTTACACACCTACCCGGTCACTGGTGATGGTTCGGAAGTCACGTAAAGCCGTTGGTGTCCAGGTTTAGTATTAGAGAGGGCTCTTAGCCCTAACTTCACCTGGTAAAATAAAACGATCTTTAACTTTTCTTTTAACTTTTATGTGAAATCGTAAGACTCAAACAAACCAATAACTAAGTTTAAAAAGTGCAATAATGTTAGAAGATAATTGGGATATCAACATATTTAATATTCTTTAGATAATATACATGGAGGTTTGTACATAAAAACAAAACATTTTGATAATAATTTTCAATACTTTAGGATTATTTAATTGATAACTGTAAATTTAATGCATAAAAAGTATGCCATATCTTACACCAATAACTGTTATAACAGTATCTACATCAAAGGGAAAGATAATAAAGATACATATTTTAAAATCTTACACTGACCCCTTTACCTTTTGATATAATTGTGGACCTTTGTAACTTACTAAACATAAATGTCTTCTTGAGTTTAAAAATAAGACACTAATGAATAAATAGTATAGTTTCAACACGTTTTGTCATTTTAAATTGTTAGTTACTAATAAATAAAATTGTATAAAATAATAAATTCAGGGATAAAAAAAGCATGCTAGTATTATAACTGTTAGTCAAATTACAATCATCGTCAAATCTAATCGTATACTTATTTTATATAATTTTGGATTATGTAGCTATAACAAGTCATGTGTGTCTTTTATGTTAATATATAATTACATGGCATATAAAAAGTGCATTAAAGCATATTGGTAGTGTACTTCACACTTTTCTTAACACCTTCAACAACTCAGCTCTCACCTCAACCAATTGAATATTTTTGCCTGCCTACTGAACCAAAATATTTTTGCCACGTGGTCTTTCACTAGTTAAGTTCCATTTCACACTGATTGCACGATCTTTACTGGTTGTATTTCTCACATTTGACAAGTTATATTCAATATCTAGTATCACTTCACAAATAATTTTATTTTAACCAAACATTTATGTAATGTATCCCTTATTGGTACATTACTAATACTAGTATTAAGATTTTAAATTTTATGTTAGCTATTCTGTAATATTACATTACTATTTTATGTTTTTTATTTAAAATAATTGTTAAAAACAGTAATATTTGTATTATTATGTATTCAAGTGTTTAACACTTGTGAAACTTATTACATAATTATTGTTAACAATAAAAGTTTATTAATACACCTATTGACGGATTTTTCAGAAAATTTGTGGTAAATATTTTACTGGGTTGTAGAGGATATAGTGAAGTCATACTATTTTAAGATATAAAACTATTTTGTAACTTGTATATTTATACAGACTCAACCTTTAAACTGTTTGTTTCATTTTTTTGTATTTTATGACAAAGATTTCATGTAATACTTAAGCATGTATACATTCATAGTTGTTATTTAATTTATAGTTTAAACAATTTATTATATTTACAATTTCTGCCTTTATTATATTTAAAATTCTGCTTAAATTTTAACGTCTTGAAATTCTAGCAATTACTACACGATTTACATGAGATTACAAAATAAGCGATCTGAAAATTAACTATGGTTAATTAAAATTAACTAAACTAAAATTAACTATAAGTACAACTTTCAATATCATACACTCATTCACATTCATCAAAAATCCAAATACAACATACTTGTCTCACTAAATAAAACGTGTTATTGAAAATAGTTACGTTTATTGATGGTTTTGTATTTTTACTGTATTGAAATCTAGGTGTAAAGTAATGAACTACAAGGTTTTCAAATATACCACTTTTAGTTGTTTAATTAATTAATCATGAACCCATACAGCTAGCAGCTTCATTTGACCTGAATCCCTCCACATTTTCTATATTTAATAATTCTGTATCTTTGTTTCAGTTTGAACCTCCGCCTTGGGTCATAAGGCGTCGTATTATCATTTGTACACAGACTTTTTAGAATTATGAACATTTTTGCGATATGGTATTACATTACCAGAGAACATATGGGAATGGTACACATATCAAGGTATGATGCATTTACTTTATACACTATCACCTGAGTTTGTAGTGATGACGTCATTAAGTCTAGATAATATCGAACTTTGTAATAAGAGGTTCCAGTGATCTACGACATTCTAGTCTATGCCATACAATCATCCCACGTTGTAATGGAAGGTTCCGGTGATATACGACATTCCAGTGTATGCCATACATTATTCCACGTTGTAATGGAAGGTTCCACTGATCTTTGACATTCCAGTGTATGCCATACAATCAGCCCACGTTGTAATGTAATATTCCAATGATCGACATTCCAGTGTATGCCATACATTAATCCACGTTGTAATGGAAGGTTCCACTGATCTTCGACATTCCAGTGTATGCCGTACAATCAGCCCACGTTATAACGTAATGTTCCAATGATCGACATTCCAGTGTATGCCATACAATATTCCACGTTGTAATGGAAGGTTCCAGTGATCTACGACACTCTAGTGTATGTCATACAATCAGCCCACGTTGTAATGTAATGTTCCAATGATCAACATTCCAGAGTATGCCATCCAATATTATACGTTGTAATGGAAGGTTCCGTTAATATACGACATTCTAGTGTATGCCATATAATATTCCACGTTGTAATGGAAGGTTCCAATGATCTACGACATTCCATTGTATGCCATACAATCAGCCCACGTTGTAATGTAATGTTCCAATTATCAACATTCCAGAGTATGCCTACATTATTCCACGTTGTAATGGAAGGTTCCAGTGATCTACGACACTCTAGTGTATTTCATACAATCAGCTCACGTTGTAATGTAATGTTCCAATGATCAACATTGCAGTGTATGCCATACATTATTCCACGTTATAATGGAAGGTTCCTGTGATCTACGACACTCTAGTGTATGCCATACAATCAGCCCACGTTGTAATGTAATATTCCAATGATTGACATTCCAGTATATGCCATACATTAATCCACGTTGTAATGGAAGGTTCCACTGATCTTCGACATTCCAGTGTATGCCATACAATCAGCCCACGTTATAACGTAATGTTCCAATTATCGACCTTCCAGTGTATGCCATACAATATTCCACGTTGTAATGGAAGGTTCCAGTGATCTACGACACTCTAGTGTATGCCATACAATCAGCCCACGTTATAATGTAATGTTCCAATGATCGACATTCCAGTGTATGCCATACAATATTCCACGTTGTAATGGAAAGTTCCACTGATCTTCAACATTTTAGTGTATGCCATACAATCAGCCCACGTTATAATGTAATGTTCCAATGATCGACATTCCAGTGTATGCCATACAATATTCCACGGTGTAATGGAAGGTTCCAGTGATCTACAACATTCTAGTGTATTCCATACAATCATTGCACGTTGTAGTGGAAGGTTTCAATTATCTACGTCATTCCAGTGCATGTCATATATTTATCACTTTGTAGTATATTTACTTTCCATGTTCAGATTTAATAATAGAAAGGCGCCGTGAGTTTTTATACAACCATCGTAGGTTCACTTTGTTACATTATGCTTAAGCATAATACTCAAAAAGTGTTTTAAAATAATGTATCTTCCTTATGGAGTTTATGAAAGGCACATTAATATGCAATGAGATATTTGACTGGTGTACTTAAAGAAGCACGCTGTCTTAAGACAGTCGTAACTTTGAGCGAAGATCACATTTATAAGTCGTATTTCTGATGTCATTTATTATCTCATTCATTTCATTGAAGGAAAGTTTTTTTTAATTAAGCAAATATTTGTGTTTTAAAACTTAATTGCTATGATATTTTATAAAAATACAGTTATGAACGTACCATACTATAATCATTTTGATATATGACATTTGTAATTAATATTTCCAAAACTAGTCAGCAAGTAAGCTGATTGAGTATTGCTGTGTACGTTTTGGTTGTGAAAATCACAATATAGTTCAGTTTTATTCACATACATACATTATGTACATCACGATGTCAGTTAGGAGTAGGATTTTATCTAACTGTAATAGTACTAATAAATTAGTACAATACTAATTAATGAGTAAACCTACATGTAATTATGAGTATGGAAATGTCAAAAGACCAAATTTTCATTTTTTATCATGCTAAATATTGTGTAAGTTAAGTTTCTGGTGGGTTTCTATGTATGTTCGTAATAAATGAAGCATAATGAATCACATACAACAAGGTCACATTCAGAAACGTAAAGGGTAAGAGTACCAAATACTTTATATCCCAGTAATTTTGTAACAGTAAACATACTCATGTTATTGTATTGTCGACTTAGTTTAATTCATGATATCAAGCACTAAATATTTAGTAAATATTTTATTAAATCACAAAATATTTTATTCGTCTATTGTAATATAATTTTTTGGTAGAATTATTAGTTTTTAACGGGATGCTTTGTTTTATTATTTTATTTAACGGAATGTGTTGGTGTATTATTATATTTAACGGGATGGGTTGGTTTATTATCATATTTAACTGGATGTGTTGGTTTATTATTATATTTCACGGGATAAATTGGTTTATTATTTTATTTAACGTAATGTGTTGGTTTATTATTATATTTAACGGGATGCGTTGGTTTATTATTATATTTAATGGGATGTGTTGGTTTATAATCATATTTAACTGGATGTGTTGGTTTATTATCATATTTCACGGGATAAGTTGGTTTATTATTATGTTTAACGGATGTGTTGGTTTATTATTATATTTAATGGGATGTGTTGGTTTATTATTATATTTAACGGGATGGGTTGGTTTATTATCATATTTAACTGTATGTGTTGGTTTATTATTACATTTAACGGGATGTGTTGGTTTATTATTATATTTAACGGGATGTGTTGGTTTATTATTATATAAACCGAGATGTATAGGTTTATTATTATATATAATGGGATGTGTTGGTTTATAATCATATTTAACTGGATGTGTTGGTTTATTATCATATTTCACGGGATAAGTTGGTTTATTATTATGTTTAACGGGATGTGTTGTTTTATTATTATATTTAACGGGATGTGATGGTTTATTATTATACTAAACGAGATGTGTTGGTTTATTATTAAATTTAATGGGATGTGTTGGTTTATTATTACTTTTAATGAATGTGTTGGTTTATTATTATATTTAATGGGATATGTTGGTTTATTATTATATTTAATGGGATATGTTGTTTTATTATTATATTTAACGGATGTGTTGGTTTATTATTATATTTAACGGGATGTGTTAGTTTATTATTATATTCAACGGATGTGTTGGTTTATTATTATATTCAACGGATGTGTTGGTTTATTATTATATTTAACGGATGTGTTGGTTTATTATTATATTCAACGGATGTGTTGGTTTATTATTATATTTAACGGGATGTGTTGGTTTATTATTATGTTTAACGGGATGTGTTGGTTTATTATCATATTTAACAGGATACGTTGGTTTATTATTTTATTTAACGGAATGTGTTGGTTTATTATTATATTTAATGGGATGTGTTGGTTTATAATCATATTTAACTGGATGTGTTGGTTTATTATTATATTTAATCATACTGCCAAGAATTTAAGTCTGTTTTAACTTGCTTTGTATGAATTATTTAGTTTATGAGTTTTCTTTAAAAATGGTGAAAACTATGTAAAATAGCAACACTTTTAAGGATATTTAAATAAATAAAAACTTCAAATTTAAAATAATAAAGAGTACAAAGATACAAAGATATAATTAATGAGAAGGATTAATTAACTAACCAGAATACACAATAATACAATCCATACCGCTCGAGAAGAAAGAATACTCAGTTAGCATATTAATAGTTAGAAACAACAACTTATAAAAATGAACGCCGTAAGTTCAGAAAGGTAAGCCTTTAGTTTGGAATATTTACTGCTAGAATTTGTTTTAATACTATTTATAAACATGAAATGCATGATTATAACACTTTATTTAAATGGAGAACACGTAGCTTAATACATTTCTTGTAATTAACGCTACTATCTTATATACTTTTAAACTTTATGTTTTATTAATGTTGCCTTTATTTAGTAACTGAAATGCCATGGTGTGATATTTATACATTATGACTGTATCAAAATGAATTTTACACTCATAAATATATAAATTTGATTTGAAGTCATTTTAAGTAAACGCTATTATGCTTTTTGGTTTGAACAATTACAGATACAACTAAAAATGTTGTAGTTTAAAAAAAAAAACAGTAATATTGTAGTGCAAGGGTGTAAATAATATTTAACAGTGTGATCAGTCAAATTCAACGTATAAATATAAGTTACAGTAGAATATGTTAGGATAACCTCTACAATATTAACAAAGATTTATCTTTAATAAAACAAAAAATAAAAATTATAAATTAAAAGTAATAATCTCAAAAACATTAAATTATTGATCTTATAGTATTTTATAGCTAACAAGTGTACATTTTGTAGCTCAAAATAATATATATATATAATCGAAACAAATTTGTATTTCAATATTACGAAATATCGTATGTTTATACATAATATCATTGCTAGGACAGAGTATTGAAATACAGATAAAGATTAAGTCATATATCGTTGTAAATTTTGGGAATTTTTTTGGAAAATACGTTTTATATTTTTATTTTTAATTTTTTTTGCTCCGAATCAATTACATGGGATGTGCAAACACAAGGGCAGAGCAGAATATGAGTACACTTCATCCACACATGTACAGATGAGATACTTCTGACTGCGCCGAATACAACTCTGCTTGTTTTAGTTTCAGTGCTGGTGAATTAATTGAAAAGGTACATAACATTTACATTTTTCATTAATTGTTTACTAATATAGTCTTCATATTCAGGAAACTAGTCATTAAATTACTTGTACACTGAGTGTTGCTTTTGATAAATAAATATAAAACACCTCAAATTACATCATACAAAAGGTTTAATGCTATCATGCTGCATATGGAGTATTTTAAGGATCATAAAATGAGGCTAAATGAGGATCATAAAATGAGAAGTGGTACTGTAATGACGAATAAGTAATTTAAAGAAATTATTAATATTATTTAGATTTCTAGAAGTCAATATGTCATTATTTGTGCCATTAATTGTGTGTGTGTAAATTATTCGACCTAAGGGTAAATGTATTATACGCTAAATGCTTTTAGATAAAATATTAGATTTCCATTATCCCTTATTTATTCTATAAAATGAAATACGATACGTTTATTTTAAATTTACATCTAATAGTTTGAACCGATTGTTAAGAGTAGTAGGTCAACAAAAACTCCTTACTTTTCATTTGAGATACATATCAGACATATCAGATGTATCAGACATATCAGATATATCAGACATATCAGATATGTCAGATATATCAGACATATAAGACACATCAGACATATCAGACACATCAGGCATATCAGATATATCAGACATATCAGATGTATCAGACATATCAGATGTATCAGACATATCAGATATATCAGACATATCAGGCATATCAGACACATCAGGCATATCAGATATATCAGACATATCAGACACATCAGGCATATCATATATATCAGACATATAAGACACATCAGACATATCAGACACATCAGGCATATCAGATATATCAGACATATCAGATGTATCAGACATATCAGATATATCAGACATATCAGACATATCAGATATGTCAGATATATCAGACATATAAGACACATCAGACATATCAGACACATCAGGCATATCAGATATATCAGACATAGCAGAATGAAAAATAATAACAATCTACGACTGTCAGGATATACCACCCATTTAAAAATACATCATCGGATGGAATACACCATGTTATCTTTCTGTTGATCCAAAAGTAGTAACATTTTGAAATTGATCAATTTGAAGCAATCTGAAACCATTTTATTCCTATATTCAAACTGTAGAATCCCTATGGAATTTAATTTTGGAATATTAGTTACATTAATTGAAGTATAAATTATAAACACCACACCCCACTCATATGCAGCTGTCGGTTAAAATGATTTTATAAATTTAATTATAAATATTTAAAATAAAAAAGTTAAGAACAACCTTTTCAGTATTCTATAACATGTTAAATTCAATATTGAACGTCACGTAAAACAATAATACACGCTAATAAGATAAAAATAGATCTCTTTTGACTACAAAAACGAATCCAAATCCATCTACTGTGTATATTTGCTTGTATAATTTCTTTCTATTCCCTTAAATACCCCGGTGCGTCTAAAGCGTTATTTATGATGGAATCAACCCTTCTCCATCAATGAAGGGATTCTAATGGACCAATTCACCCATAAGCACGAGATTCTATTAGGCAAATCCACCTTTTCATCGAAAAATGATTTCTGACGATCTCACCCACCATCATTGAAGATTTGTGGTGATATATTTATCATATTATCGTTGAACCAAACACCCTTCCAGAGATGCAAGTTTTCTGATGTGACATATGATCTGACAAAACAATACAACTAACATTGTAGTAACTCCATTTATTTTACTTGAGAAAATGTACCTGATTGGGGATATTTGTAGCTCTGTGATCATAAGACATCTCTCATATTGAATGAGAGTTCCAATGATATACTGACACTCCAATGTATGTCATATGACTATTCATCCATCACCTTACTTACAATGTCCAGACCCTTTAATCAACCCTAATTCCTGAGAGAAATTCCAAAACTAATCAGTGTATCACTATAATCAAGGAACAATTGCTGGTTTCTAGGAATTAGATACTTGTGAATTTACTGCCTCAAAAAGCATTCCCTGTAATCACTGGTGTCTTTATGTATGACGGGGAACCTTTTCACTGTGTAAAGATATTATTTAGGTGTCCGAGAGGGTCGTGTCGCTCAAATTGCTTCAATAGACACTACCCAGTACGGTGGCACGAAAGATGCGTACAGCGAAAAATGCATACAGCGAAATATGCGTACAGAAGGAAATAGTGGTATTTGACGAAGGTAAGAATTCTCCCCGGTGGTATGAAAGATGCGTACAGCGAAATTAGGTTAGGTTAGGTTAGGTTAGGTTAGGTCCTCCAATCCCAAGAAACTAAGCGACATTCATATTTATCTTAGAGGTAAAGGCATTTATATAATTCAATTGTTGTAAAAGATCCATTTGCCCTAAAAGTTGTACGCATTTTTCGCCTATCTAATTGTTGTGACGTCATAGGTTACCCTCGTCATCTGTCAAAACTTGATCCTGTACGCATATTTCGCAAGATTCCTGGTGTACGCATTTTTCGTGTATTCCCCACCACAATGGCTGAAAGCCTTAGGACAGTCTTGTTGAATGCCAATGACGTCACAGTTCGTTGAATTTCGTAATTGAAAGCTAATATCCTTTTGAGATTACTTGGCTTTATAATAAACTTACCCTGTAAAGCATAGTAATGTACCAAAATATACTTGATTGCCGTACATAAAGAAGAGCCGTGGTTTATGACAACCATAACTTTGAGTGAAGATTTACATTTATATAACTTACTTCTGATGTAGGCTATTTCAACCTTCCTTCGCTTATGGCTTTAGAAAAACAAAACTAAAGATGTTTAGTTCATTGTTTATTTTTATTTATAAAACTAAGAATGTTATTCTATCTTCAAAATGAATTTATTTCGTAAATCCATAGAAAATTAGTGCTTTCTCCTTCCTCCTACATCAGTAACATAGCTATATCTAGTTTCGAAATTGGTTATATTTTATCAATTACAATGATTTTTTTTCATTATCATGTAAGTCATGATAGTTTTCGTGATATTAATAACTATTTTATCTTCAGTACAATCAACATATAAATGCTGTGTATAATATGTTTATTTCTATACTTAATTATATGTTTGAATACACAATAGTACGTGGGGAACAATTAACGTAAATCACTATTGTTATACTATAAAGAAACCCGCACCATAATAAAAGTTCTATTCTTTCGTTTCTTTGTAGAATGAACAGTTCAAAAACTGTAGTAGTGCTCGTTTGATATTTTGTTATTTCTATACCACAATAATAATACTCTTGTGGTAAAGGAGTACCTCAAAAATAAATACATAATGAATAATAATAGTTTAAAAACTACAATCGTGATAGTCAAACTTACTTTGTAACTTTGTATTACAGTTTCTGTCACTTAAAATGAATAAAATTATAACAAAAACCATTACTACGACATAAATTGTAAATAAATTATAGATCACAAAACGATGTTTGTATTTTTGTAACCGTTATTCTAAGAAGTTTTTCCCCCAGTAACTACTGCAATGTGTGAACACATTTGTGCCACATCACTGTGGTGCACTTCTTGTTTCACATGCACTGCTGCCAATACTTCAGACTTCATCAAATACAAATTCATACTTTATTTTTACCGCTATACCATACACGTTGGTTAGCTTTACTATTTTTGTAATAGTTATTCCAAGAAGTTTTTCCCCCAGTAACTACTGCAATGTGTGAACACATGTGTGCCACATCACTGTGGTGCACTTCTTGTTTCACATGCACTGTTGCCAATACTTCAGACTTCATCAAATAAAAATTCATACTTTATTTTTACCGCTATACCATACACGTTGGTTAGATTTACTATTTTCGTAATAGTTATTCCAAGAAGTTTTTCCCCCAGTAACTACTGTAATGTGTGAACACATGTGTGCCACATCACTGTAATGCACTTCTTGTTTCAAATGCACTGCTGCCGATACTTCAGACTTCATCAAATACAAATTCATACTTTATTTTTACCGCTATACCATACACGTTGGTTAGCTTTACTATTTTCGTAATAGTTATTCCAAGAAGTTTTTCCCCCAGTAACTACTGCAATGTGTGAACACATGTGTGCCACATCACTGTGATGCACTTCTTGTTTCACATGCACTGTTGCCAATACTTCAGACTTCATCAAATACAAATTCATACTAAATTTTTACCACTGTACCATACACGATGGTTAGGTTTACTATTTTCGAAAATGTATTTGAAATCGCAAACAACATTTACAATACAAATGTATCCATATTATATAAGATACTAAGTATGATTAAGAATATTAAAATAGCGATAAAAAGCCATAAGTAGCATAACTTGATTTTATAAGACACGTATTCGGCAAATCCATTTTCAAGCAAAGACCAAATATTAATTATAATATCTTGTGCATATTAAGTATTTAAAACATACACAAAATGTTAATATTTCACATTTTTTCTGCAGTGGTGGATTTAGATGGGTTGGTATTATTTTATGTCCAAATTTACAAGTATAAAGAGAAAATATAACTGTATGCCTCAAGCTATGTGTTCTGTAGGTAAACTTCACGTGCCTATCAACAATCAGGTAAAATATATTGACAAAAAAGAGGTTTAATTCATTGTTTACTTTTTATTTATAAATATATGAATTTATTCAATCTTCAAAATTGATTTAGTTTAATAAATACATAGAACGTTAGTTCCAAAAATCAGCAAACTAATGTTTTACCTTTAAAATCTTTAATCCTAAAAAATCAAACCTGTTCAAAATGAACATGTAAATGTGTAAAATGTAAATAAAATGAACGATAGGCAGAAGGTGTCGTTAATTGTTTCATAAATCGATTACAAACCCATTGCTCCCCTTTGTTATTTTCTACTTGTAGTTAGTCTAACATACTTAGTGTATCATTAAATAATCAACCCTTAGTATTAATTTAAGAAACTAAGTTTGTATTTAACTGTTACTTACCCTTTGTAGCTGTTCTGAGTTGATAAGTAAGTCATTAAACTGTCAGTGCCTCTATCCATTTATCCAATTACATACCCCTTGTAGTTAGCTTAAAAGATTAAATGTATCATTAAATACCTACCTCGTTTAGTTAACCTAAGAAACTAAGTGTGTCATTAAACTTTTAGCCCATCTGTGACTTGCCATTGATACTTATCCTTGGTAGTTGGCCTAAGATGATAAGTAAGTAAATAAACTGTTAGTACCTCGCCCAATTACATACCCCTTGTTGTTAGCTTAAAAGACTAAATGTATTATTAAATACCTACCCATTGTAGTTGATCTAAGAAACTAAGTGTGTCATTAAACTGTTAGTTCATCTGTGACTTGCCATTGATACTTATCCTTTGTAGTTGGTATAAGATGATAAGTAGGTCAACAAACTGTTAGTACTTTGCCCAATTACTTATCCCTTGCAGTTAGCTTAGGAGACTGTGTATCTCTAAAGGGATATCCCTTTTATTTAACCTACGAGAAAACGTATGTCATTAACCGTTAGTGTATCCATTACTTCAACTCATTACTTACCATATTTAATCACCTTAAAAGGCTAAATTTGTCTTTAAATACAGTAATTACCTTTTTTATTAACCTAAGAAACTAAGTGTGTCAATTTATTGTTAGTAAATGCATTAATACCCCTCCTTATTTAGTAGCGAAGAGGATATCTCGTTTGTAATCCTCAACAATTATAAAACATCGAGCGTGGCTGCTCCTTATATGGGTGACTGGTGATAAATCACGTCCTTCTACGCAGCCCACCTGTCCAGTCACTGGGGGTGTTTCGGAAGTCACCCTTAAGCCATTGGTCCCCCCGTTAAATGATAGAAATGGCTACTATCAGATTCAAATATAGGTACTCGTAGACATTGTGCATGGGAGGACAGGAGGGCTAATAGTACTGTACGTGTATGGAGGGGCAGCTTGGAACGGCGATCTTTGTGTCAATATATTTGATTATCAAGCAGGTGAAGCCTGCATGGAATGGAGACTGCCTAATAACATATTTTTTATATTTTTTATTTGTCTTTGAAGATATATCCTGTTGTCTACAAAAAACATAATGCTATGCACTATCATAAGATGAAGAGTGAAAGGTGGTGTGTTAAATTGTATGCTACTTCAACCTTTCATAAGGTTTGCTGTATTGGTAGTATTGATAAACAAGCTAGCTTCAAACGCCTGTTTATCAAATTTGGATTTATAAATTTCAGATTGTTTACTTTTACTAAACACATTAAAAAAATAAACAAAGAGGAAAAACCATTAGAGCATCCGATAAACATATGTTGGCCATTTGAATCCAACCTATATTTTGTTTAAGATTCTGAGATAACCATATAAATTAGTGTGTTCAAAATCACAGGAAATTTTACTCTCGTAAACAATCTGTTTCTACGTTATAACAATCATTCTTTGTCTATAACTTATATATATATATTAAATCTTAAACTATTTCGAGTAATAAACATTAAAATTTACTTTGCCAATTTACATAAAATAAAGTAACTACTCACGACACTATAATTATTTGGTTATTACGAACAATAAATTTTAAATATGATACAACAATTAATGATAAACACTGAAAAATTAAAAAAATATCAGTTTCAATTACAATAATACTTGCCAGCCTTTTCATATATAGTCAACATATTGAACATTTGCCATAACAAGGATTTCATTGTGTATTTAAAAAAATATGTTTCTTTTCGGCTATCTAAATAAGGGATAAACATTAATATGTTTCAGTGACAAACGCATAGGGTTACCAAATTATTACTTAAAATTTAATAGTTCGCCAGGAGAGAATGACTTAATAGTGACACATGTAGGGTTAATTAAAGTGAATTATTATCTCCCTGGCCGGGTCTGTAGAAATGCGACCAGATGATATCGCACCCTATAATGGTAGGTTCCAGTAATCTACCGGCATTCCAGCGGGTCATACGACCATTCCGACTTATAATAAATAAGAAATTTTCCTTAACCTAATAATGTCCTCATGGAAATGCATTTGTCATGCGCTATGAAAGCATGTACGATAATTTGGTTTTGTAATAAAGTTGACGAATAACGTGAAGTAACATACCAATGATGTGTGACAGTTGTAGATAAATATATCAGATATGCGGCACTCGTGAAATTATATGAAAATTTATATTTATATAAGCTACAGTTAATTTTGGCCTCTTATCCTTCAATTTTATATACATACATTCTTCAGTTCAACGTGGTGGAAATATATTTACTTTTATTATTTTGTGTGTTCTAATAGTATGACATTTTATACTAAACTAGCTGTACCCGCCCGCTTCGCCGGTCATAATATTGAGTTTTGATTGTATCATTGAAATGTGCAACAACCTTTCAGTTTACACAATATCCAATTTAAACAGCTGATGTTTTGTGTAGTTTACTACTGTACTCAATTATTTTTAAATTTGAAAGTTTTGCCTACCACAATTTTATTCTATTTGTTTTTATTTAACAGATGGTAATCAAATAAATCAATCAATTAATATAGCTTCACAAGAAATCAAAACATTAAAATATAAACAGTTTAAAAAATTAACACATGGTTTAATTTTTTAATGTTGACATATTTAAAACCCACAGCTGATATTCTTTTTATATTTGACTTATTATACCTTCATGCATCCTGCTATTTGATTAACATCGAAACTTTAGAAGTCCAAGGGATGGAACCCTGAGGGATTAAAGAAACGGGAATAGGACAAAAAACTTCCCTGGGGTATATAGAACAACTTCGCCAAGTTTCATGGCGATCGGCTGGACGGTTTGGTAGCGCATAAAGGATAGACAGACAAACAAACATACATTGGATTTTATATATATAGATATACACTATCTAAACAATGATGGTTATCACAATAACGGTATAAAAAATGGATCACGACTTTGATGTGAATTTTTTCATCAGTATGAGCAAACACTATTGTTATCTGAGTGATTTAATGTATAATACTATTGTAAGTTAATATTGTTATTGAAACCAATAAACAATAACAATTAGTTTAAATGCAAAAAAAGGTTAATAGGTTTATAATGTGATGTAACAGCTATTAATTCATATAATTGACAGGATATTGTAATATTTACTCTAGATCCCAACATGTTTGGGTCAGTAAAACTATAATAACTGTTTTGACACCTCACATTTTATACAATCTAAGCAAATTTAACTAAATTTTAATTAGTATATAAATATAATATACAATATAAGTTGCATTTTTATTCAATAGATAAGGATGTTTTATTTGTAAAATGTAAAATGAATTATATTTAAAAATATTATAGATAACAAATAAAATACACTCTGTTTACTTTGTAAGCCACGATCAATGGCTCAGTAACTATTCTCAGGTATACTAGCAGTTCGTCTACGTGAATGGTTTCCACTAATGTGAAGGTTCATTTCAAATGAGCTTAATGTTCTCTCGAATTCAAATAGATACATGGAGTCAAGCCAAAAGGCAGCAGTAACATCTTGTGGCACAACTCCAATATGCTTGAAAGAAATTGGGACAGTGCGTTAGCGATCGTAGGTTTAGGTCACAGGATGTCTTTTGACTACTATATTTATAGCCTACTTGAATGAATTAATGAGTAAATATATACTTATTTATTTATTAATATAAACTGTGGTTGATTATAACCTCTAAAGTTTTACGAATACCATTTTTTACGGAAAAAACGTTTTTTATGGATCCAGTTTACTAAAGATAGTATCCTACTCTTGGTAAATGGCCTGCTAACAGCGCATGCGCGACATATATTGTCCCCCACCACGCACTGTCATATGTTCTTAGTAATCATTACACTTGCCACTGTCATTACATTGGATCTTCTATTGTGTTATTTAATCAATTGAGTTGTATTAAAGTATTCACAATGGTTTTAAATGCTAGAGTAATTTTCAGTTGCTCAAACCTTTGATATTTTTTTCTAACCATAGTTAAAATATTTTACCAAAATTGGTTTAATATTTTTGTATGTGACTGTACCTTGCAGCCCATTGCCACTCGAGGGAAACTGTAGTAGGAGAAGTAAACATTCTTCCCTCTCTACACGCCATTTAGTTTGGGTTTATGATTTTATTCAAACACTTAAAGATTTACTTATTTGCTATTTTTGTTTTATATTTTTACACATTTGTAGAAGCTTAAATGTATAACATATATTCAAATCCAAAGTTATTAACATATTTAATTATCTTTTCCCAATATATTATTTTACGTCTTCATAAACCTACAAAATATAAATCTTTGTCACAGAGACAAATCTATTGCATGTGCTTTTCAAATAATTTTAACCTAGGGCTTCTATTCAAAATCGGTGATGCTCAAGCTGAGATAGCCACATAACTTTTACTATCTATTCTTATAACTATTTGGTGACTAAAATTACCTTATGCTGGGAAGTCCGGAAATCACAAACTCGCTAGCGTTGGATGCCATAACAATAACCTATTTGTTGGTGAAGTAGATGTATTCTAACTATGATTATGTTGTTCATTTTAACAATACGAAATTTTTAAATAAATTCCATTTGAAATCAGCTCAGTTTGTGACTAATACCTTAGAACTTGGGCTTCACATTCATAATTCTTAGCTACTAATTCACCACGCCAACCACACTTCAAAGTTAAATTCAAGTTAGGTGGGAAGTATTACTCCCCCCCCTGTACTGCTATAAGGCATATATATTGTTTTATCTGTAGGTATACAAGGTAGTGCAACAGTTAAGTTTATTTGATGGTAAATTCAGACATAGTTACTCACAAAAACCAATAACTGTCACATAACTTACTCATAACAAGTTTACGACTCCATGCCAAGCTATAAACTTGACCTTTGACATATAAAATGAGTAACCTTTAGCATAAATCTAAAGAAAAAAATAACAAATTCCTCACTTGATATAATTTTGAACGGTTTTCTTTTATATTAGAGCATCCTTATTTTTGAATATAAGAAAACAAAGAAAGAAACAAATAAATAAATGGAAAAGAACATTTTATTCGAGTGATTTTGAAATATGGTTGGCAGCCTTACGCGTAAAACCTTAGAGCGTAAAACCATTGATTATATAAACCTACAATAGATAAACCATCTAATAGGAATATTTGTGGCAGTAATTTTGTTAGTTTGTGTGGCCCGTAACCACAGCTGGTTTAAACTGCATTACATTTACATGGGACTACACTAGCGCTACACAATGGACCACAAAAACAGCTGATATTTTGAGACTCAAAATTGAACATTGGATGGGGAATCTATTTGTGTATAAAATCAATGGTAAAACTTTATAGAGCGTGGCTGTTCCATGGATGGGTCACTTAGCGATCCCGTCGTTGCACGCAACTCGCTTGTCCGGTCACTGGTGGTGGTTCGGAAGTCATACTTAAGACATTGGTTCCCTGATTAAGTGTCAGAAAGGATTTTCAGCAATAAAATTTCCTGCTAAAATAAGACCTCATTCAATAATATTTTGTTACACTAAATTTACAAAAAGTGTGGTATCTTCTTGTTACGCAAGCGAATAGAATATTTTACAACATTTTGTTAATGGTTTTTCTAAACTAGAATAAAAGAATATTACCAAAACATTACTGGTGAATGTCTTTTCTGGAAACATTTCGTTATGTAGCCCAAAAATTTGCTAAACAAATATTTAAAATACGGTTTTGTTGTATTAACAATGGTAAACATTTTAAGTTTTATAATATAATGTAAATAACGTGTTTCTTTACAATATAATCAATCATGTGTGATGGTAATGTTTCCATTTCACAATACAGTGTTGTAAATATTTGGATATTGGTGTATATTCAATATTCTCTTCTTTTTCAGTTTATTTCTATCAGCTGCTTATTAAACAGGGAAAAAAACCTTAGTGATAGCCATATTAAAGTTTGACATATCCTTTTATTGTTTTACCAGGTGAACGCTATGTAAGATTATCCTAAATTGTTTTGCGGTTAAAAAATAACTATAACGATATATTGTGCATACATATATTGTAGTGTCAATAGTGTTGAAATATTCGTATGACACACATTTAAGTTTACTTGTATATTTTGATACCTCGTTTCAATTTTATTTTCATATTAGAGTTTAAATTAGAGAATAATAATGATATATAAGCCTATATAACTCTTAGCTTTCATGCAGAGTATGAGTCACGTTTATTTCCAGCATACATTCCGTTTGTTACTGCAATAAATGCGCTACGCTGCGGTTTCTGCTGGTCGATGTTCGACTGTGTCGACCAAAAAGCAAAATGTGCCGTGCTACGTAATTTATATGACATGTGCTGTCACGAATGACGAATATTATTTATATGACAGTGCAATAAATAATATTCGTAAGGCTTAATTTATTAAAGTTTTAATTCATTTCAAATACATAAACATTTTTCACAACAGTTGTCTTTTAATCTTTATCCTGTGGCCAAATAAGAGAATATAATGTATTCACATATTCCGGTCACCTAATATACATAAAACATTATTCTTAAGTAATGTAAATCAATTAAAAGTATCAATTGATAATTTTAAATATTAATAATATATATATGTTTTTATTATATTATATATATATATATATATATATATATATATATATATATATATATATATATATATATATATATATATATATATATATATATATATATATATAGTAAAATAAAGAAAATTACTAACACAAAAAATTAATAAAATGACATACTACACAGATAAAAAATGAACAATAAATATCAATGGAAATATAAAGTTAATAGACAAATATTTATAATGTATAACAATAAAATTAACAAAAGATGTTTTCGATAAATATATATTTATATTATGTATTCTAATAGTTATAAAGTAGGGGGGCAGCAAATGTTATCCAAATTCTTTCACAGGAGGACAGAAATTATAGAAAATTTGAGTCGTAGAGTAGTTATATATTCCCAGATGAACCAAAACGTCCTTTCTCTACCAAAGTACCATTTCATCTGGCAAACTATTATTAGATCCGTTACAATAATCCATTTTTTGTGAGGCTGCTTTATATAAGCATACGCATTGCGCAGTTCTGGCCACTTAATATATATTTTCCGCATAACACAAGTCTACGGGTTATCTGCGTTAACAAAAGTAAACCGCTCCTTGTAGGTACTGCTAAGGTGCCAACTGACAACAGTTGGTTGCTATGCATTAGGCCACACCGAAAGGATGTTGGTACGTGGACCAGATGGTCTCCATGTGTGCTGTTTCGACATTGTTTTCGTCTCATCAGGTGTAAATAGGTGAGAGTTTCCTACTCACCATTACACTACAGCGAACTAAGTTGATGTCATATAATTGTCTTCATTTTCTTGAAGTAATTATTGACATAAAGTTCCATTAGAGTGGATGACGGAGAATAAACTCAACGTTCTTAAACTTACTCCACTACTAAGATCTTCGGACTAGCAACCAGTCCATCTCGATAATATATCTTAACAACCATTTGCACTTCCAATTCACAAACACTTCACTTACATAAATATTAAACACTTAAACATATTGCTATCCTACAGAGTTTTCTAATTATAGTTTTAAATAATCTGTAATATATTATAAATATTTTTATCATTTCCTATTTGGAATAATCTCTAAGTTTAGTTGAATTTTATATAAAATATATACCATACCATGCAATGCATGAAATCTGTTCACTCGCATATTTAATAAACATTTAATTACCTTTTACACATTTTAAAATAACATATTATAAGTATGTAGCTACATATAATTTTTCCTGGATCAAGTTGATCAAGCTAACAGTGTATTATTATTTTCTAACGATGCATTTACTAAAACATTTTAGTTTATAGTTATTTTTAAAAAGTTTAAAATTTACAATATTGGAAAGCACTGTAAGATGTGTAGGTATTTAATTTAATTATCCTATTGTTCGTAAAATAATATCTGTACCTAGTACCAAGCTATTTTGTTTTATAGAAAATGTATGCATAGTAAATTTTGTGTCACATCTATTGACATGATATAAAATGAAGTTCAATACTGGGACAGTATTTCCCTTTATTACTTGCAGGAGAACATCACGTTCAGGGAGGAGGGAGATGGCTTCATTTTACAAAGACGTGCTGTTGTTGTTTGTGTCTTTAGATATATTGAATAACGCAGGGCTGGAACTGGGGAAGACTTTAACCACAGTAAAACAAACACCACTACTAGTCTAGTACTGAATGTAAAAACAGGACATTGCTCTTAAATCCTTTAGGAAAGCAACGAATCGACTGAACATTTGAAGTTAAGCTTGTCCAATCCTTTAGTTCAAACGTAACCTCAAACTGACAGGTGTTGTTTATTTTTTAGCGGTGAAAACCACCCCTATTGATAATAAATTAACAGTGACAGTCTAAATCGTATTATTTGTCAAAATGACGTTTTTATACCAGTAATATATTTTATTTCCTTTTTTATAACATAATTCATCTAGATTTCACATGTTTAAACCACTAAAAACAACCCCTGCTGAGGAAAATTTAAAAAATTCAAAAATATATGTTGAACATGTGAATTAGTGTTTGTAAATTAAAAGTGACGACTGTTTATTGTTTTAAAATATAGTTTATTATATCTCATAGACCCCTGAAGACCACCCCTACTGAGAAAAATTTTAAAAAGCAGTTTATGTGTTAAAAATATGTTGAATTATTACTTTTAGATTACAAGTAAAATGGAAAATCTTTTTGTTCTAGAATATAATTCATTATACACCATTATATTAGAGAACCCATAAGAACCCCCCTATTGAAACAAAATTTAAAAAGGTACTTTAAAATGTATTTCATGTTGAAATAGTTTAAATATTAAAAATTTTTTATTTTTTATTTAGTCACATATTGTTATGATAAATTTACTATCAATTAAAATTTTGTAAATTTTAATACATTATTTTTCAGTGTTTCGTATTAAGTATTTATCGTTTACAGCTTTTTTAAAAATGTTTTTGGACATTTTTCAATCAACTTTTTTTCAGTAATAAATAATTAAACATATTTCTTTTTAATTAAAGTATTAGTAATAAATAAATATACAACTTCCTGCGATTTATACGTGAATGAACTTGTACACATGTAAAATAGCATGTTCACGTGTATTCATAATTGCTACAAAATATGCTCCAATGAAATGCAATTAGTTTTTCAACGATGACTTTTGTAATTTGTAAGCTATCCAATTGATGAAAAATCATTTTGTAGGACATTTTAAGGACTATAAGTCCTATAAATTACATATTTTATGAACAATTTTACCTATACGTTGGGTTTTCCATAAGGTATGAATTTTAAACTGCGGTATCTCTATTAGTTTTAATTTTAGAAATAAAATGCAAATAGCAAGATGTTTGGCAAAAAAAGTTTATACTCTAATATTTTTGACAACAATTTTATATTTTTTTAGTTAGTTTTTGGATAGAAATAGGTTTATAAAATTTTTTAATGTAAATAAAAAGTTTTGTATATTGCATTTTAAATTTACCAAACTCCAAAAACCTCTTTACACTACATTGACAAAGTAAATTATAGATGGACCAAGCTTAATTTCATAGTTAGTAAGCCATTTTTTCGTAATCAAAGCGAATGAAGATTTTTATTTTGATTTTAACTCCATCAGTTTTAATGAAATTGCCTTCGCCAAACACTAATTGTAAAGATAATTACGCGTACTATGAGAAATACGCGAATGAAAAATACGGGTTGTCATTGAATAACTCTTTTGTGCATATACTAAGCTTATTTTTAGTATAAGTACTAAATCTTCTAAAAATTTAGACCATGAATTAGTTATAGTTTAATTTAATTTTCACTTTCACCAATAATATTGTAATAATTTAGTCTATAGTTATGTTTAACAAATTATTACCATATCCTAATGATGAAGGTTATTATATTTTATTCATTATGTGAATATCATTAGAATACGAATTGTAAAATCTACTTATAAAGACAGTAGAGAAGGAATTAATGTACTACTATGTCACTAAGATTGTTCATAAAACTTATAACCAATAGACTGTTTTGGTAACAGAAACTGATTCAAAATAAGGAAGAACTTGTTTTAAATAAATGTCTCAATAGTTAATACTATTTTACATATATTGCACATGATAGTTGTTTAGTTACAAACATTTACTAAGCAATACGAATTTATTTAAAATTGTGATTTATATCTTAATATTCTTATTGGTAGACTTTTAGTATATTAGATAACAAATATTCTTAAAATAATACAAGAGAATTACGAGTATTCTTAATACAACTAAAGTGATTCTATGACGTTTGAAACTGTCAAAACAATCTACCAGGTGATTACGAAAGTTTAGCGACAACTATCAAAAGAAAGACCACAAGTGTTGGTTGATTAACCCACTTACCAACTTCCTACTTACAACAACTCTGATTAAGAAGTTAGAACGTACGTTTTTCACAAGTAAAACGTATAAATTACAAGCTATTTCTTGTTCATTTAACAACAACAAGTACTATAATTTTATCATTTAACCTAAATATACTCACGTATTTTATAAGACTACATATTTTATTATTTTAATGGAAATGTTCTTGTTTATATATTTTATTTTTAGTATAAGTACTAAATCTTCTTAAAATATATATATTGTAATGTTTACATTTAAATGTTTTAATAAGTTATTATTAATCTTACAGCTTTTCCTTTAAGAATTACATGCTTTTTTAAAATTGTATATACTAAAAATAATACGTAATCATAATAAATTAAATACCCACTATTTATTTCCTTACGTTTATACATGTGATTGGAAGGATAAATATCCTCGTACAAGTATAAGTGGGTGGCAGAGGTACATTGGGTTTCATTTATCTACGTACATGTGTGAGTGGGTGTGTGGTGCATTACCTCCATACATGCATGGGTCGGTGGGTCATTTATATAAAGTGGTACTTGACTTAAAATATTTTATACAAAAAATCATTTAAACTTAGGTAAGTGATATTTACATTTAGAACAACTATATACATTTTTATTTTTATAGTACAATATTTGTTTAACTAAATTTAAGTTGTTTAAATAAAAAATATATACTAACAGTATAATAAAATGACGTCGTGAATTCTAGACACAGATATTCACAAATCAACTTTTAGCATTTTAATGATTATTACTTTAATTCTTATGATAGTTTTAATGTTATTTTAAAATGTATTATCTAATTTTAGAATGTAATATTAGATAATACATTTTCTAATATTACATTAGAAGGCCGAGCGAACCGGTGGCCGAGCGAGCCGATGGCCAAGGCGTCAGGACTTTGAGCTTGGGATAGAGATAGCGCTGGTTCGAATCCGGCCTAGATTGGAAATATTTACCAGTAATATTCACCTTGTACTGTACTGGTTCACCCCCTTACACTGTCTGAATAAGTTCCTCGCACAGATCAGTAGTCTATGAGAAATGAGCAGAGTAAGGTTAAGGAGGAGATCGGCCTCTCCTTAAAAAAAAAAAAAATAATAATTAAACTGTTAATTACATCTAAACAAATGATCATTATAATTGTTTAGTTTTATAGGTTTCTTGTAGAGTGCTTTTATATGAAGGAGCCAGAAAGTCAGAGTATTAGTGCCATAGAAGTAGTGTTGGAAATAAGTTTACAAACTAATCCTCAGTTAACATATATAAGATATTTTATATTTTTTACTAATATATTTGATATACATAAAACTAAACTATAACATCCATCTATAATTAACCTAATATAGACAGAAAATCTAACAGTTAATATAGATTAGGTGTGGCTTGTATAAGTGAGTAGTTTTTCCTGAGGTTGTATTAACGAGTACGTACTTAACCCTTACGTAAATAGCTCGTCAAAGATAAATTATATCAATACAAAATTGAACTTTATGCACTGTACACTATCTATGTTTACTGTTTTAGCCATTGTTTTATAACATATCTTGTTTCACTCAACAAATCAATCTGGATTTAATTAAAATAATACGTAAGTCTATAACATAAAAATTGTATATTTTGAAAATTATTCTATTAATTAATATTTAAAAATCACGCCTTAAATGCAACTTAGGCGTTAAATATATAACGCCCAATAAGTGTTAAGTAAATTATATATTTAAAGCCTCACCAAGAGGGAACGGATCACCCACCGCGCACTGTTGATGGAACATTGTTTGCCAAGGGAAATTGGAAATTTTCAAGATTAAAGATCAGTTCTGAAAATACAGAGTTTGTTAGTGTCATTGAATGAAATCAATCCTGTCAAAGATATGTTTATTTTATGCCATATATTATATTTAAATATATCTTTAATGGCAGTCTAGTTTTGTTATTTTAATAAGCCAAATCCAATCAGCTGGGTTAACAATGTATGCGGTTCTATTTTATACAGATTTTCACTAAAGACATGGATTGTTTCAGGTCGTGTTCTTGAGAAGATCATGTAGCTCTATACATGAGAGCTCTATCTTCCTAGATGGTGGAGTGATAGGACAATTATAAGAACATTTATAGTCCCACTATTCCAATACTTATATTCCGTTGTGTATATATATAGCGAATGGTTGTTTTGTCAAATACCATTTACTAATTTTAAACTACATAAAACTGTGTTTTGTAATTGAAAAAATAACAAAAGTCATTAGATATTAATAAAAAAAATAATAATAAGTGATCTCTTTTTACAAAGCTAAATCCAATCCATCAAGCGATTTAAGACCTTCCTCACTTATTCTATTATGCTAGTTAATCCTTCCGTAAAACAACACAAGTCAGTCTGACAGCAGAGTCAGTCTGTAATTATGTGATCCATTGTTTGACCCCATTTGTATTTCCAGTAGTTATATCTGCCCACTCCAGTTATTAACCGATTCAACAATATCCACTCCCTACGAGGGAGGTTCATTCCATCAACAGGTATTGACGGATCGTTAGTAAGGAACTCATTTTGTCCATTAAAACTGGACGCTTTGGCCAAGCTATTATTGGCCGAGAAATTTAACCTGCTCACTACTAGAAGTGGGTTTCGAGATGTTAAGCGACCGTTCTGACGTGGAAGATCCTGGGTAATGAGGTGCGAGGTATTCAAGCTCTTACTGAATTTATTAAGTAGTGCCTTCTGACGTCTTATCTTTGGAGGAGCTGTATTGCACAGGGCCACCTGGGTAGTGTATTTCCCATGAGAGTACCGCTTATAGTTTCATGGCTGTATTAAGCTGGACATCAATCGCTTTATTATATGCACTATTTAGCCATATGGGAGCAGTGAATTCAGAAGCTGAATAAACCAGTGACAAAGCAGTGACATGTACGTTGGCTCCCCAAGTTGTTCCAGCAATATGACATTTGTCCTGGTTTTATTTTAGCTGCTGTTTTTGTAATATAGCTTTTAAACGTTATAGATCGATCTAACGTCACTCCCAGGTACTGTAGATAATTATTTTAGTGGAGTTTTTCACAATTTAGTAATATGTTTAATTTTGATTAGCTAGTCGTTTACTTAGGTGGAAGTAGGCCACTTCGAATGTTGATGGGTTAGTATTCAGATTTCAGGTTCTAAAATATTCTTCGGGGGTTGCAAGATCATTTATGAGTGTTTCTTCAGTATCTGTGAAGTCCTTGAGTTTAAAATCTAAAGCAATATCGTCTGCATGTATACATTTCTTAGACTTCTTAGGATTTCATTGGTATACACTGTGAATAAAATTAGAACAAGGACAGACCCCAATACCTTAGCTGTCTAAAAGAGCTTTCTTCACAACGGAGATAAACATTTATTAACCTTATACTAAAAATTGACTCCATAATTCACAAAAGAAAGGGACAGGAAAGGAGGCTGTAGAACTGCAATGACAAATCTTTGTTCCATAATGTGTCATAAGCCACTGTAAGATCAACAAAATATGCAAATGTTTTAACTTGTTTACTAACCCATTCTCAATAAATTATTTGGGAGATGATGCTTCCACTGCAAATCTTTAAAGCTGTGCGTATCTCCTTGGTAGTTCTAGACGAGCAACAAGCCTGGTAGCTGGACCGTCACACATTTGTGATCTTCCAGCAATGGCAGCTATCACACAAAATAAGAACAATAAAACGCTTTCAAAAGGGACGTTGAGGCGTGGTTAGTCATTTACTATTACCACTATTTGGGATAGTCAATATTGAGAACGACCGTCAAATTTATTGAAGATTATGTGGACTCCTTGATCATTTTAGAAGGTATCATCAAGGGTACGAATAACGTTATGGACGCTTTAAATGCATTCTTCATACCACTCCTAGGCAATGCTACCGTCTCCTGCATCTACTGTATTTCATGGTTTTAATAGCTGTTACAACGAATTCCAGAATTAAGTACACTATTTTCAACCACTCTCCCATAAATCTCCCATATCCAATTACATCTCCCATATCCAAATCTTTTCAGACAAAATACTGTTGGTCACCTCCAAGATTTTTGGTAAATCTGTCGTCAGGAAAGCCTTACGGATAGTGATGCTAGGAGCATTCATTCACTCTATATCCAAAAACCAAGAGATAAAGGTATTACAGATTACGTTAGAACATATAAAAGAGGTTGCATTTATGTCACCAATAGAGTTCAGAAAAACAACGGTGGTTGCCTACGATGATTTGCTTAGGGGAGCACAGGACTATCAGTGAAGAAGCGATTATGACTTAGAGCCAGTGAATTAACTCAGTTAAGGCTATAGCTGATTAATTTGTCAAGTTTTCCAAGGAACTACCAAGTGTTTTGTTTATAGGAACACATTGCCATTAAGTAGAGTTTACTTATACCTTGATTGACCTTATGAAGATTAAATAGTGGCAGGGAGATTTTAAAATTGCGTACTCCAACGAAACGACAGACTTGTTTATCGGCCCCTGTTTACACTTCAATATTACAAAATGTTCAGGCTAGTTAAAAGGAAAATTGCTTTTTTTAGAAACGCCGATTAGTTATATTACTGAAATATCCATAAAATTATGCAATTTTATTAGGTATATACATCTTCGTTAAAAAAGGATAGATTCTTAAGGCTCTCTGGTGATGAAACACTTTTATAGAGAAACTATGCTTGGTGAATAAACTAAATAAATCCAATCTGAAATTATACCCTTTCCTTAAAATTATTTAGCATTGGTGGTATATTTTATTTCAGGTCCCGATCAATACTGTTAATTACTTTAATAATTTTGATAGTTATATCTTAATGTTTAAGTAAGAACAGAATCATAATCCAAAAAATAAATAATATTTATACAAAAGATAATAAACCATTTATAGTATGTTTTGTAATTGATAAATATAAGTCCAAGCATCAGTAATGCGTTCAGAATAGACAGTTTGATGTGTTGAACATAAGTTCTGGTAATCGACATCACATATCAAGGTCCACGGAGCTTAACTCTACAGGAGCCAATATCACATTTCCCGATTTACTCAGACGGAAACACAATTACTTTCCTATCAGACGTAGGCTATTGGACTCCTTTAAACACACAATCACAGACAGATAGGTTGGCGCACGTACGGTGTAAGTCGTAGTCAGTGTTAAAATATCTGTTTTAGGACCTATTTTATTTTTGATTTATTTGAATGATTTATGGTCAATTTAATGGCCTATTGTTTGCCCTTACAGAATATACTAGGCCATTACTCATTGTTGTACATGTCTAGAAATTTTTTTCTTTTAAGATTATAGTTTGATAAAAATTATATGTTTCTTAGTAAAAAAACTACGTTTATGATATTTAATTTAAGGAATGAGCTTAGTTTTGATAATCCATTAGAATATCATGAATAAAGGTGTAGCAAATCTGAAAATATCAATTGCAACTGTTTAGAAATAGAACAAGTAAGTTGTATTAAGTATTTAGGACTAGTTATTGACTTTAAATTGTCTTGGAAGGAACATGTTGCCTAACTAAAAAAGAGCTCTTTAATAGCATTAGGAAATTTTATTTACTTCGTCATTTGTGTCCTAAAAAATTGTTGGTTAATGTTTATCATGCATTGGTTGGTTCAAGGCTTAGCTATCTTGCTGGGGGCTCTTATACTCTTTACCCTCTAGTAATTTTTCAAAAACGTTTCATAAGGGTAATTTCGATCAAGGGAAGACTTGAACATGCATGGCCAATTTTTCTGAGCTTGGGATTATTCCACTTCGTCACTTATATGAGTATAAGGTCTTGAAAATGTTTTTCATTAGAAGCACAGGGTTTCATGTATTACATAGACCAACTTACGGTTTGAGAAAATATCAAATATTTTCTGTACCAAGATTCTTTTTAAAAGCTCATCACTTGTTTTATAGTAGCATGGCATCATGTCTGTTTAGTATTATAAACTGTGATAGGTGATTTCACAACATTTTGTTAATATCTAACTATGTTAAAAAATTAGCTATTCTCACAGGAAAATATTGATAGTATTCTAAAGGTTATGAGGTAGAGTCTTACATTACTCTAATAACTGATATCTTCCTATAATAAATATATGATATCCTATAAACTAATAAATAACTGATATCTTCCTGAATACATGCATTTATTTAAAAAAATTACACAAAGAATTACAATGTGACGTCAACATGTATACTACTCAGTACTTGAATATTTCTTATGATTTATTTTAACACAGGAAATTGATGTACCATACATAAATAATTAATAACTAAGGGAACTGTGACATTGAATCAGCATAAATATATTTTAAAATCACTGTACCCACTTATCTTCGTCCATACCATACCCTCATAATATATAAACAGTGATTTTAAAATATATTTATGTAATAAATTATGCAATAAATTCAATGTCACAGTTCCCTTAGTTTATATATATTATTACTGCCGTTAAAGATTAATTAATATAGTTATAAATAGTCCATTATTCTGAACAATATTTCTTTTAAAATTTCACTAGATGTATCGCTACATTCACTAAGAGAACATTTTCACCCCATCTGGCTTTATAACTAAAACTATACGTACCTTCATTCCTTGCCCATGCAAACGCCCACACTAACTCACACACATAAGCCATATTCCTACCTTGATATGCACACAAACTCATTCATTCACAACATACGCACCTACCTCTCTTGCTCATACAATACCCTCACTAACATACTCAAAACATACGCACATATCTCCCTTGCTCATACAACACCCTCACTAATTCACACACATAAGCCACCTTCCGCCCTTGCCCACGCAAACGCCCTCACCAACTCACACACATAAGCCACCTTCCACCCTTGCCCACAACCTCATTCATTCACAACATACGCACCTACCTCCCTTGCTCATACAACACCCTCACTAACTTACAACATACGCACCCCACCCCTTTTATACAGACAGCATCACCCCACAATGTCTTGATCACTCAATATTCATTCAAACCCTTATCAGAAATCAATTACTATTAATGAAGAAAAAAGTGTATTGGCTGAACATTGACTCTTTCCCTTATATTTAAAATTAAATTACTTTTTTTATATTATTTTGCGTTTAATCTTAGCAATTAAAATACCACAAACTTTTAAGTAATTAGTTAAATACAAATTAAGGATAAACAGATAAACAAATAAACACCGTATTTTGTTCGATTGAAGAAAACTGGTATTTTAATGTGTTAGGATCCAATAGTGAAACATACTTTTTGTAGTATATAGTACAAAAAATTATTCATTTCAATCGTAAAATATAATGGTATATACTGTAAAAATCTGAAAAATTACTACCTTTAATGAATTAATTTATATTGTGTTTGATGTCGACTATTTACTCTATTAATTAAAATTAAATTTATAAATATGCAACATTATTTTCTCTAAAAGTTTTATAAAAATGCCTATGTACATTGTTAGTATTCTTTATGGTTGATGAAACGTATTTTCAATCTTAAATTGGTTCAAGGGATGGAGATTGGATGAATTCCAGATAACCGAAATCCAATTAGAGCTAAGTGTTCCAGGAGAGCCCTGGTCAGATCCTGTCCCTAGAGACCATCCTATATTTATTGTATAGAATTTAAAGTTTTACGAACAAAATATTTTACAATATATTTAAAAATTCAGATAAATCCCCAAACATATTTACATCCATAATAAAAAATCCACACTTAATTTTTTAAACAACAATTTATAGTAGCTTATCGTCTATTGCCATTATATTATTTCTATCCAAACTCCAAGTAAAAAGGAACTGAACGGAAATACCTTGTATGTGGTATTCTGTAGACGCACCCTTCGCTCGTGCCTATGTCATGACCAGCCTCATAACAATTCTTGACTAGCAATAGTGTTTTTTTTTTCTTTCTTCAAAATATTTCTGATTTACCTCCCTTCCCTCTTCTTCATCTGAGTCGTAGTTGGATACTGCCTTTATCACAATCATTCGTTATTATGGAGTCAGAGGAGTAGCTTTGGAGTGGTTCCAATCTTTTCTGTCTGGTCGCAAACAGCGTGTCTCTTTAAATACACAAAAAGACTGCTTTTATTCACCGTGGGAATTGATTTCCATGGGTGTTCCTCAAGGTAGCATCCTTTCTCCCATTCTATTTTTAATCTACATAAATGACTTGAAAATTAAATGCGAAGATTCACACATCAATATGTTTGCTGATGACGTGTCTGTCATTATCACAAACAAAAATTCTGATTCTTTAGGAACCTCTGTTAGTCGAACAGTAATTGAACTTCTCAAATGGTTTCAGGACAATGGACTTTTGCTAAATTTAACTAAGACGGCAGCTGTATTTTTCCATAAAAGTGTTTTGATACGTCCATTGATTCATGAAATACCCATCACCCCATCTTGCATCCTTAATATAAGACCAAATGCAGTATTCCTTGGAGTAAATATAGATCAAACCCTGTCATGGGGAGTTCATTTAGAAAAACTCAATAAAAAATTAAATTCTGCTACTTATGCTATTCGGGTGCTAAAGCCTTGCAGTAGTACTGAAACATTGTTAGATGTGTACAGAGGTTACTGTGAAAGCATCATACGGTACGGGATTTCCATTTGGGGCTCTTGCTCCCAACTTGAAAAAATCCTAAAAAGTCAAAAAAAAAAAAAAATATTAAGAATTATATTTAATGTCCCTCAACGACACTCATGCAAAGATCTTTTCAAAAAACACAAAATTCTTACAGCTCACTCGCTATACGTACAGGAAGTCCTAGTTCTTACATTCAAAAAACGCGATGACTTGGAACGCATAGGAGACCCCCACGGACACAATACAAGACACAGACAGGATTTGCGCTACTTACGGCACAGAACCACTACTTTTGAAAAAAGTCCGTTGTATTCTGGTTTGAGACTTTTTAATAAACTGCCTTTAGAAATAAAAAAACAACAGTCACTGGCCAAATTCAAAAAACTGATTAAATCCTTACTTGTCACACAGGCGATATATTCAGTGAAGGAATTTTTAAATCATTAGACATTATTCTATTTTATAAAATTGAATTTCATCATAAGTTATCATGAATTCCCTTGTCTAGTTTTAATATTGATTAACGAACCACCATATTTGTGAAATGTAACAAATGAATTGTGGTAATAAAAATGCTTATTGCTTATTGCTTATTGCTTATTGCTTATTGCTTATATATGACATTGGTCTTAATATGTTTTATA
>JAQJVL010003016.1:0-72363 GCA_035578905.1 Stictocephala bisonia | reverse complement strand
TGTTCATTATTTAGTTTCATGAAGGTACCTTCGATGAATTTACGTTTAAAAAAATGTGGTTCCCTGTGAAGTATTTTAGTGTTATCCCAGTTAAATCTGTGTTCATTGTTCCAGGCATGTTCAGCTAATTTAGAATGTGTAGTGTCTCCTTTTTTAATGTTATTTTTGTGTTCTTTTAGCCTAACTTCCAGTGGTCTCTTTGTTTCCCCTATGTATTTTTCATTGCATTCACAAGTAATGCAATAAACTACATTTTTGGAGGATTGCTCCTCATTCTTTGGTTTAGTTTTAGTTAAAGACTGTCTTAATGTGTTTTGTGTGTTGAACGATGTTCTGATTTTGTATTTCCTAGCTATGCGTCTGATTTTTTCTGAAAGGTTAGGCGTATATGGAATGGACATGAATGCTTTAGGCTTTTCTGTGTCAGTGGGTGTTTGTTTGCGTTTTCTTATTTGTTTGCATTTGTTGCAACAATGCAAACAACAACAATAGTTAATGTAATATTATTTCAGTCTGATTTGAATATTAATTTTAATTGTGTTTTGACATTTTTCGTTGATATCGTGACCTTGACAGCGCCTAATTGGTTATATTAATTTAACCCTGTTAATATTTTTTATATTTAGTAGAAGTTTTGTTGTACCCCATTCTAGGATCTAAGTTAAAATGTAGATAATTATTAAAGTATATAAGTTATTAGTTTAAGAACGTAGTTTTATAACATGTTTGTGTAGATGTAATTTAGTTTTTAGCACTTGAAAAAGGTTTGGGTTTTACCAAATCGAAACGTCGTGATTGTTATTTTTCACGTAATGATGGCAAATGTCCAACTACCTTTGTCTCCCTCATCTGATACTCCATCATTAACAAATTTCAAAAACCTAGCATAATATTGAAAAGCAAAATTAGAAAATATTTCTTCAATATTTCAGTTTGCGATTTTATCAAAGAGTAAGAGATCTTCTATAGAGACAGTACTTTCATTAATACATAAAAGTATATGATCACTAACATAAAACTAAACACACCTCAGTTTTTGAGGAACTGTTGAGTGCGGCTTGAATGAAATCTCTCTCACGAGGGTCGATGGAGGGATGGTCCAACGGTGAGTCAGCTCCCAACCACCACCAAAGAACTGCCCATACTAATCCCAGTGCTCCTGACACATAGAACACACTAGGCCAGCCACCGGGCCCAGCAGCCAACAATCCTGAAAGGGCTAGAGACACCACAGCACCGATGGTACCACCTAGATACAATAACAGAGATTGAGGGCCAACAAACTTACTAAATATGAATACAAAACTCACATCACCATACTAAATAAATTGTTGTTGTCACAATCATCAAATAAGGTTAAGAAAATAGGTTGAAGAGATAAGGCCATCCAGCCAAACCTAATTATTTGGTTCCATCTTTTTGTTTTATATTTTTATTTATATCATCATATACGAGTTTCAGAATTCTGCTGGATCTGCTTGATACATAGCTCCCCCCTTAGATTTTCATAATCTTTATTCCAAAATGGTTCCCATGTTTCCATTAATTTCACTAAACTCTTCCATACCCATTTACTTTAATCAAGCTTTTGAAATGCTCATCAAACTTTAAATCCAGGAATCTGACAAAAATAAAAGAAAATACATATTTATATGAGGTGGTTAATCAATTATGGTCTGATCTCCATGCACTGGCGGTATGTGAGTAACACGGTGCTTGTCATAGGCACATTGCATTCTTGACAATCTCCACATACTGGCGGTATGTGAGTAACACGGTGTTTGTCATAGGCACATTGCAGTCTTGACAATCTCCACATACTGGCGGTATGTGAGTAACACGGTGTTTGTCATAGGCACATTACAGTCTTGACAATCTCCACATACTGGCGGTATGTGAGTAACATGGTGTTTGTCATAGGCACATTACAGTCTTGACAATCTCCACATACTGGCAGTATGTGAGTAACACGGTATTTGTCATAGGCACATTGCAGTCTTGACAATCTCCACATACTGGCGGTATGTGAGTAACACGGTGTTTGTCATAGGCACATTACAGTCTTGACAATCTCCACATACTGGCGGTATGTGAGTAACACGGTGTTTGTCATAGGCACATTACAGTCTTGACAATCTCCACATACTGGCAGTATGTGAGTAACACGGTATTTGTCATAGGCACATTGCAGTCTTGACAATCTCCACATACTGGCTGTATGTGAGTAACACGGTGTTTGTCATAGGCACATTGCAGTCTTGACAATCTCCACATATTGGCGGTATGTGAGTAACACGGTGTTTGTCATAGGCACATTGTAGTCTTGACAATCTCCACATACTGGTGGTATGTGAGTAACATGGTGTTTGTCATAGGCACATTGCAGTCTTGACAATCTCCACATACTGGCGGTATGTGAGTAACACGGTGTTTATCATAGGCACATTGCAGTCTTGACAATCTCCACATACTGGCGGTATGTGAGTAACACAGTGTTTATCACAGGCACATTGCAGTCTTGACAATCTCCACATACTGGAGGTATGTGAGTAACATGGTGTTGTCATAGGCACATTACAGTCTTGACAATCTCCACATACTGGTGGGATGTAACACAGTGCTAATTACAAGTAGATTACAGGTTTGCCAATCTCCACCTACTGGCGGGATGTGAGTTGTGAGTGACATACTGTCGGAGAAACAATTATAAACTCTCAAATTTGAAACATCACTGTAAAGAAACTAATAAAATAAAATAGAAAAATAAAAATGAATTAAACATTTTCCTTGTTTAACTTGCGTAATGGAAACATTTTTACCCTTTAACAGTTTTTTTAAATCACAGGTAGAATAAAAAAAAGCCTGATTTCTAACATTTTTACCAAAATGTTGACTTTAAACATTTCTCTGATAAAACAACCGCATCAGACTAACTTACACTAGTTTTCTGAACTTCAATTAATTAACAAAAAAGTTCTTACGAAAAATCTAAAACAATTTTTCCTAGTAATTCAGCAAGCCGACGAAATCAAATAAAACTTAGTTTTGTACATCACTATATCATTGTATTTAAAATAATGAACGAATGTTTACATAAAATACTTGTATGAATTTATATGGATTAATAATTAAACACAATGTAGTGTGCAGTGGCTCTTAAAATCGCGGCACTCTCTTGATGACCACAGCAGGCAAAACAAAGCGATGTTGCCGCGTTGAAGTAATACTTTCCACTCTTGTCTAACATATTATTTTTGTACAACTGCATTTCTAACTAAGAATTTATATATCTTTCTTGTAGTGTTACTAAAAAATATCTCCTATCATAAACTAAGTTTAAAATACGTAACTATGGAGTTAATGTACGATTTGGAAGAACAATTGAAGTCACCTCTTTATAACTAACTTGTTACATCATTCCATTTAATGTAAGGAAAATTCACATTAGTGTTTATACAGTGCTACTGAAACTTGTAACATGTTTTTTGCTGGCATTCACAGTCTGACAAGAGTTATTCTTCTTCTCCCATTAAATATGAAATTGATGCTTGTAAAGACACTAATTTTTCTAGACTTTAACTTATCTCTACCCACCATCTTAGCCCATTAGCTAAAGCTGCTCATATCCAACTAGTGCCTTCTTGAGATGTACTTCAGGAACATAAATCATTAGAGGCTAAGTTCTTCACCATTAGGAGCATGATAGTTTCATTAACTGACTTTTGATTCTATTTTAACTGTAAACATGCAAAAAATGCTAAAAAGGCTCAATAGTGAAATAGTATAATGTCTTTACTTGCTTTATATTGGGTGGTTTAGCTATTAATATTTGCAAAGCCTTGAGTCCAATGATGAGAGGCCCACGGTGTATGAAGACTAAAACTATTCTCTACATACTTTTTTATATTTAAGGGGTGGAGTATTGTTATAGATTATTTTATATTAATATAGATAACAAATGGGGTTGGATAAGAATTGGTTATAATAATACTTTTTTAACTTATTGTATTAGAACGTCAAGGTTTGTCCATGTCCAACAATCTGAGACAAGGAAAATTAAAAAAGTGCATGGACTCAAGTATAAGTTACAAATACTTAATGAAAGCTAAAGCTAACGAAAACAATGTTTCAAATGTTTCATATTTCTTGTTTGGTTCCTGAAAAAGGGAAGTTTCAAAAAGTACATTAGCTCAAGTAACCAACTTAAGACAATCAACACTGGTTTCATCTCAATACAATCTGAAAATAATCAAAAAACTGTACAACTAATGGTCAAAACAAAATCTCAAGCTTTTATTCAAATTTTGAAAAAAATATTTGCTTACTTAAATTTTTTTATATAAAAGAAATAATAAACATGAAAACTATATTACATGAGACCCTTAACCCATCAGTTATGGAGTTAATGTATGATCTGAAAGAACAATTAAAGTCACCACTTTATAACTGACTTTTTACATCAATCCATAATGTAAGAACAATTCACATTAGTGTTTATTTCATTTACAGTTCCTAAATTTGACGTGTCGTAGAAGCTTGGTTACTCTTATTTATGATCATTCATAACATTAACTATGTAGAGTACTGGTACCTGTCTTATATCATCTTACTTAAACAAATAAATATTAAAACTTACTTAATCTTGTCACACTATATTTAACCTTAATTCTACAAGTTCGTGGATTGAACAAGTTCTATTTGATTAAAACTTGAATTTAATGTAAATTTAATTAAATTCTTGTTTTAATCTGGAATTCAGACAAACAATTTGAACTGCATATCTTGGATTCATGAAATATGTTTAAAAAATATTGTAATTAACTCACCATTCAAAGAAAATCCCACAAAACGATTTCTCTCATTGGCTGGAATCCATTTAGACGTAAGAGTATAGGTCAGAGGAACGTAAAAGCCCTGTGATCAAATGGAATCACTTTAAAAAAACTGTTTAACAAAAGTAATAACTTTAAACTAGTTATAAATCTTAAAAAAACCTTATCAGATACATTCCTTACATTTTTTCTTTGGAAAGAATACTTTCCTGTTGATATTTTCTACCAATGGAATCTAATCATATTGTAACATTAAATATTGTTGTTCATACAAATATTACAGATTCATATAATTGAAAAATAAAAAAATTAGATGTACAGAGCACCACATAACCTAAATACTATTTAAAGTTAAAAATGTTCAAAAGAGTGGGGAGAATTAAGAAATACTTCAATGTAGCCAAGTTAGTATTCCTTTAATAAGCATGCTGTCCCACCTTATAACATTAATCTAATTAAATAGCTGGTCTTTAACATTTTACCTAATTAAATGAGAATGTTATGTAGTCACTTGTGAAATGTATCAGAGTCAAACAGTATTGTTGAAAGTGTCCTATGTTATTTGGTGATTGAATTGACAAAAATAAAAGTTATTTCCGGAATCCTTTCTAAATATACAGTATGTTTAATGTCATACAGAGTGTTCCGTATGTAGCAGCCAAACTTCATGAGGTTATTCTAAATGTCAAAACAAACAAAACAATGTCATGTAAACATATGGTCTATCTCGCTGTTCATCTCTGTATGTAATTTTTACAAAAAGCTTAATATCCCAGAAAAAACTTAAGATAAAATCATGAAACTTAGTATGAATCTGGGTCTTAATGAATAGTTTACATATACTTTAACATTTCATTTCTGTACTCTACTCCTTTTTAAAATGGTGACGATTAAAAATGTTTAAAGCTAAATATTTCAAAAATTTTAAGTTTAAAACAAGCCTTTACGATACAAATATATTGAAGAATTAAGTACTACAGACTGTGGTATAAATATTTTCAAGATCAAACACCTCTTAGCAGATAAATTGACATTTTGTGTAATAATTAGGGAATTCTTTGGCCAGAAAATCTTTTTTATTTGATAAAAATTTCAATTTCTCAGTTAACGATTGTTTAATCTTGAAACCATATCTTTTAGCCCTGAATTATTCAATAGTTTTGTGTCTTTTGTGTCTTTTTTACTAAAATTTAAGGTTTTTGAGATATTTAGCTTTAAAAATTTAAAAGGGTGCCATTTTAAAAAGACTTAGTCTATATAAATTAAATTTTTTAAGTTACAGTATATTTAAACTAGTAATACCAAGATTCTAACTAAATTTCATGATTTTATATCTAGTCACTTTTGAGATATTAAGCTTTTGTAAAAATTACATATAGACAGATGACTATATGTTTTAATGAATTTTTTTCTTTGTTTTGACCTCTGAAATAACCTGCTGAAGTTTTGTTACCTACATACAGGACATCCTGTACAAATAAAAAAAACCAAGTAAAGTAATTAAACTGGTATAGTTCTTTTTTAGACTTAATTATAAATGAAATGTACAAACATAGTTAGAACCTGGCTTAGGCCCTGGAGAAATCGAAGAACACACATGAGGAACCAACCACCGTGAACGGCGGCTGTAGGAGTCAGCAGGGCAAGTAAAGCACATGAGATGTTTGCCGCTAGTAACAGTTTCTTGACACTGAATATCTGGCCTAACTGGCCAGCTGGCAACTGCATCAACAAATAACCCCAGAAGAATGAACTTAGGATCTCACTCCTTGTTTTCAAGTCCCAGTCTAGTTCCTGAAAAAATCCAATAACTTGATTAGAATAGAATATTATCTTTATTGTACATATTCATGGAGAACAGAGTAAAGTTCGGATATGTTTATGTTACTATCGGTGTATGATTCTGTGTGTGTTTAAAGATGTATGTCCTCCACTGAATGAACTCTTGGATGGTATAGTGTGAAAGCCCCATAAGCCAATTTCTTTAGGAATTCTTGAAGTTCTTCTCTGGAAGGTACCTCAGGGTTTGGGATAGAGTGATGAAAATTAGGTTGGATTGGAGAAATTAGTTAGCTCAAGAATGACAGTTTCGATTATTTAAAAAAAAAAAAAAATTAGAAAATGATCAATAAATTATGAATATTAGTTTTAGTGAGTGGAAATTTAAAAGTGAATTAGTGGTAGATAGTTTTTTTTTTTTTTAAACTTCACTCGCCAATTGACATGGGCCTGCAGGCCTGTGCGTCAACTTTATTCAACGAGTGAAGTACCGACCGTTGGTTCAGTGGGGATTCGAACCTTGGACCTTGCCCTCCACAGTCCGAAGCCTTAGCCACTGAGCCACCATGCCGGCATATATTATAGCATCTATTAACCTCTGATTTTTAGTGAGAGAAGGCAGTAGATTTTATATAATTAAGCTCAATAATGAAAGTACTGCTGTACGTAACTATTTGAACCCAAATTAAAATTGATTGAACCCTGTTTAAACTTTGAAATATAACGCTGTTATAAAAATCACTTGACACATGTTAAAATGCTGCATGACACTGATCAATGCAGATAAGTTGAGAACTGATAAATACCAAAGATAAAAAATTATCGACAACATAAAAACAGACAAAATCAGTTTTTTTCATTTTAACTGATTTTATGATAATTAATTGATTAAAACAAATAATTTTCCTAAGTTTGACAATAACTTTTACCTCCTACCGTTGATAAAGTAATTAAATGATCACGAAAACTATTTCATAGTTCTTGGCTTTAACAATAGTGTGTACAGCCCTTTTTTGTATCTTGAAGATTACAATAGTATTAGGAGAGTTGCCCTAAACAAGAAGGGCATAGACCATTTTGGCATGAAAGAGGCCATAGTAGGCTTGTCGTATGCAATCTGCATTTTAGCTCCCTACTAAGCACCTGAGAGCAAAAATAACTAAGCTTAACGGTTTTTCTAGGCCAATTATATGGTTATGCCAATTAAGAGTGGGGTCTAGTACAGGGGTCGGCAACTATATTTGGTTGGGGTCCAGACATATTTAAAAATAAGTTTGGGAAGGTCCAGGAAAAAAGTAGGCAAAACTTCGTTATACGCCTCCATCAAATTAATCAAATCAAATTAATGCTCAAATCAATACTACTGATTATTGAATATATAAGTTTGGGTTTTGACTATAATAGATAAATAATAATAATAATGTTCATAGAAGAGTAACAAATTAAATAACAACAAATAAAAATATTCAAAACATTGTAATATCTGATTGCAAAAATGAACTAAAAACCTAACATAACCTAAATAAGAAGGTCTACTAGATTTACCTCTTTCAGAGTGTCACTAAGTTTCCCACATAGAGCTACCTGGTTAGTTATGAATTGCTAAGATAGTAGTTACGCATTCTTTTCTTTGATTCGCTTTGTAAGCCTCCTTTCTTTGCCGACCATAGCCGGAGCCCCATCAGTTGGCAGAGATACCATTTTATCGTAACTAATGTTTGATTTTGTCATGAAGTTATCAACAGTCAGTCTGGAATAAATTTTCTCTAAGAGTCTGGCCTGACTGCAAGCAATTCTTCCATTAATATTTTATTTTCAATATCATAAAACCTCAAAAAAATAGACATTTGTTCGTCATCAACAATATAACATGATGATTCATCAAGTGTTGTGGCGTAGCAAGGTGCCTTTTGTAGAAGTTCTAGCGAACTCCTTTTATTGTCTCCAGCCAATATTTTGGTTCTTCTTATATTGCTTTTAGCCGACGATGGAATACCTTAAAAGCGCCAAAACGTCCTTTTTATCTTCAAAAAGTACTGCGACCACTCCTATTATATATTCTTTTACTATCTCAGAGTCAGAAAATGGCTTCTGGTGTTTATTGAGCGTCCAACATACATGCAAAGCTGCGTCTGCAGATTTTCCTAGCTCGCTTATACTTCGAACTAGTATGGATGTATCATTCTTCAAGCTCGTTTCTTGCTGCATATATAATTTAATGTTATAAGATGTAACAAACACTCCAGTAAATAGTTTTTTAATTTTGTTAAGCCTTTTGGTAACAAAGTTACCATCTTCAGACATACAAAGGTAACAAAGTCTGTGTGTCTGAAAAAGGCCTAATGAAATTTAAAAATTATTTACTGGAGTGTTTGTTTCATCTTATAACATTAAATAGTATAAGATGTGCTTTTTTTTTTGTAAAAAGCTAGATATTACGATAAACTTTCTTGGCGAGCTTCACTCCCAGACGAAAATTTAGATGAAACTGCTAATGGGTCGTTTCACGCCTTTTTAAATTCGTACTTTTAATAAGAGCGACAGTTTTATTGCATACTGTATTAGGCAAACTGGAACAGCGCTAGGTATATCAAGAAGCGTAAAACAATACTGTTTAGGTCATTCAGTCAAAACATTTATATTTTCACTATCAACTTTACGCTTTTTATGATCCATATCGATAAAAAATAAAAAATCAGGAGCATCGACAATAATTACTACATAATTTGATGTGCAGTACTAATGAGGCTGGCCAAGCTAAGCGGCGGTGGTGTTGCCAACTTGACGGTGACAATCAAACTTAGAAAAAGGCTTTTTAAAATTATATTTATAATTTATGTGATTGAGATATTAAAATATCTTTAGCGTCTTTAAAAGTCTTAGACCTTCCGTAGTCCGGACATGGACCGCGGTCCGCCAGTTGACGACCGCTGGTCTAGTACAACACCCAAAAATGTTGCAGTGTTTTCTTTTTCATTTTCCGGCAAATGTCTCAAACTAAAGAGCACAGTACTAGTTTTATTTTTGTTCATGATAAGGCCATTAGCAGCTAGCCAATATTCAGTCAATTTTTGATAATTTTGAGAATCTACTAATGCCTGAATGCAATCAGAATGCCTAGTTGAAAATGGTAGTATCGTCAGCGTAAAGGATCAACTCTGTGGGCGCATTACTATCAAGATCATTCATCATTGTGATAAATAATAGGGATCCTACGATATAAAACTATGTATCGTACATGCGACAGTTCAAACGTAATAGTTAGAAGATATAATTATTTATTTACTGTCATAAAACAGTAGACCATTGAGAAATTATTTTTATTGTAGTTTTTATCAAACATCAAAAAATCAAAAACATCCTAACATTTAGTGATGCTGCTAGATTTCTATACATTTTGGTCTTTTTTTGTTTAATTTTGAAAGATTTAAACATTATATACCAAATTGTTTGTTTTATAAGATTACCAGCCACAAAAAATGAAAAACTAAAATTTTATACTTCTTCAAGTAAAATAAATTTTTAAATTTTCATTAAATAATAACTTGAGCAAAATAAAACTTGTTCATCATAAATGTACTAAAACTAGAATAGTAGGCATTGTTTACACAATTTTGTATCTAGTCAAATTCTAAATTAAATAATGTTCAAATCTATCCATCTTATCTTGATGTCATCTTTACTTCTAAACTTTATTTTCTTATTATATAAGCCTATTTAACATTATTTTAATAATTAAAGCTTTAATATATGATTTTATTAATCTCACCTCGAAGTCAGTATTAGCATGATTGCTGTCAGTCATTGCCACAATTGCCACTGATAAGTTCAGACGTAGCCAGAATGCCATAAAGAACAGGAAGAACATCATATAACCCTGAATATATCTCTTTTTAAAAATACCTACCACTGAAATAAACAAAATGTCATCATCAATTGATTTGTATTATATTCTGGTAAACTTTAAGAGTTGGCAATGTCTTCTTTAAAAGTATGCTGACCTTTATCAAATGATAATACTAATTTTTAATGCAAAAGTATATTTTCTTAAATGTTATTTTTTCATTAATTACATTAAATTTATTGATTTTACCCAAATGTTTGTTTTTTATCTCTTTTTTTATCATATTCCGCTCATTCTCATAGACTATTGATCTGTGTGGGGACTTATTCAGACGGAAGGGGGAGACAAGGAGAACATTACTGATAAAAACTTCTAATATAGGTTAGGATTCAAACCTGCACTATCTGTAACTGAGGCTCAAAGTTTTGGCACCTTAGACATGCTTTTCTATAATTTTTCCAAATGTAATCTTCTACAATAATATACAATTACTTTTTTCTGATTCGCTTTAGTCTGTAGTAAATTATTGATTACCAAAATGAATCATCCTTGTATATGTAAGGAATTAATAAATAAGGATGATATTAACTAGAATCTACAATTTCCGGTGACAACCGCGTCAAGGTACTATCTACAATATTTACAAGATGACCAGACGTTTCGCCCATACTGTGATGTGGCATCCTCAGTGGTTTCTCTGAGACTGAGACAGTGGGAGTCTCAGAGAAACCACTGAGGATGCCACATCACAGTATGGGCGAAACGTCTGGTCATCTTGTAAATATTGTAGATAGTACCTTGACGCGGTTGTCACCGGAAATTGTAGATTCTAGTTATGACACCGGCCGCTTAAGCCTAAGTTCTAAGATTAAGGATGATATTGTTTTCCTTATTACACTTTAAAAACTTTAGTTATGTATAGTTTAACTATTGACGTGCAATTTCTATTGATATGTAATATGGTAATTAAGAATTAAATTTAAATTATTATTTTATTACTATGCATTTATTGCACAGAAACAATATTGTAGGATCAGGACACCACTTTCAATAAGAACTTAACAAGAATTTGGTTTTGGGTTTATCTGATTTTGCTTATCAAAATACAATAATCATTAAATTTAAAACAATTACCATCTTTTGGAGAGCCCGAAGGACTATAATTTTGTTCATCTTCCATTTCAGCCGTTTTTATTTGGAGCAGCAGTCTACTTTTGATCAATTGTTCTCATTGGGACTATAAAAGCTCGTATTCCTGAAATCTGAATACAAAAACTAATTAATTGTTATGCAATTTTAATAAGTTTTGAAATAGTTTTAAATCATATTATATCTTTACACTATTATAAAAAGTTTAACTATTCTTAAATTGCAAGTAGTACAACTTGCGTTAATTTTATTTATTTATTTTCCAAGAATAACAAAATATAATAGTACATCAATACATATCAAAAGAATTCTTCAAGCAAAAATAACTTATAATAAAAAATACTTATGACAAAAATGTTATCCACAATGTAATAAAAAAGTTTAGTTTGAAATAAAATATCAATAACTATTTTACCAAAATATGGATTGACTAACTAGAAACTGGCTCGCAAAAAAAGTGCCAAAATCACTTAAAAAACAAATTTCAGATCTATAAAAAACACCACTTCAAAATAAATTAAAAATTACTGATATTATAGGTAAAATCAACATTGCTGTTATGTGTTATCAGCTGATTTTATCCATATATCTGAAATGTGAGGAGACAATTTTTATTTTAATGCAAATTTACATTAAATTAATATTCAACGACGCAAAATTAGGTGCCTGCTTTAGTTCACAGATGACTCCAACTGGAACACAAATGTACTGTACTTAGTCATTTAACCCCATCTGTACTTCAAGGAAGGTGTTTTGATTTTACATAATCAAAATTCCGAAGGTTTTAAATAATATATTGAGTGTAAATATTCAAATCGAAATAAAAAATTCTGATTAAACATATTCATTGAAAATAGTATTAATGTAAAATAATTATTCATTATAATAGTGTCAATAGTTATTGTGTGTTATGTGATAAGTTGATGTCCGCCAATGAAGGGCTCTTGGATAGAGTAAATTGCCCGTTTAAGGAGACAGGTTTGGAGTTATTTCTTGAATTCTTATCAGGTATATTTATTTTTCAGGGATTTGGGCAGAGAGTCAAAGAACATTGCTCCTCAGTATGAAGGTTTATTTGCTGCCACGTTCAGTTGATGTTGGTCAAGCAAGAAGTTGGTTCCATGTCTAATATTGGTACCTATTGCAAGTCCTGTTTCATCTGATTTTATACTGTCTCTTGAAAATTGTCATTATTCCAAGATCTTTGAAAGTTTGACAGCATAATGCCGGATTGCTTGCTTTTGGATAATCAGCACCCTTTGGAGGTAAGTAGTTGTGTTTGCTCCCCATTGAGAGTCATATTAGATGACTCTCAAATAAAGAGTAGTACATTGTTTTGTATATTGTACCGTTCACTGAGTGAGTGATTTCTGCCTCTTCCGGTTGCAGTCTACAGTTAGTTTCTTGACTGATACAGTTCTACATCTCTTGTATCAGTCAAGTTTCTTGTTAACAAATCCCAGTGATTTTAGTTTTTTATTTATAAGTTTCATTCAATAATTTCATTTTCAAACATGTGAAACCAGGTACACTTCTTGAAACACAGATCTGGGGTTCAAAAACCAGAATGCATCAAAATACCATCCCTATGAGAGAAAAATATTTTGAAATAAAGTAAGTGAGTACCAGTTTTATTCTAAAAGCACTATTTGTATGCTCTCATTTAATGCAGATTCCTTGATTTTGCAAGTTTTAATATTAATGTAAACTATAAGAGAGAATTTTTAAAATAAATACTTGGAAGAAAACAACTCAGAAAATTTTCTAGCAGCCTATAGCAGCAGAGGTTGGAAATATCTTGTTAGCAGAAAACCAACAACTAAAGCAATACTTAACTACATTAACGACAACTAATTCCAAATTAACACCGAAATTAAAGGGATAAAAAATTGTAATGGGGACCACCTAAAATCCAACTACAATTAGAGGAATTTGAAAATGAGACAGTATACTAGTAGAAAAGTTTAATCAAGTTAAAAACCAGTTATTAATAGAAAATAGGATTCAGAATGACCTTGATAAAATATTTGAAGAGGCAGATAGAGAAAAAGAAGAAATCATTATTAAATATGAAAGTAATGTTACAACTGTTCAGAACACAGCCTTTAAGTTAAATTAAGTAAAGACACAAATATAGAACAAAATTGCATGGCACTAAGGGATGCAGGAATTCAAACACAAAATGATTTTGTATCTGTCAGAAGCTCTGGGAATTATAAACTGTCGTTATTGAATTAGTAGAAATAAAAGGGAATAAAGGCAAGACAAGAGTTAATGGAGAATTCTGTTAGAGCAATACAAGAATAGCTCAAATCCTTCACATATAACACACAACATGAAAAGTAATGATAGAAAAAAATTTACACTAAAAGAGGATCTGCAGTATAAAAATTAAGACAGTCTGTGCCACAAAAAAGAAGAGGTAATATGAAAGAAAATATAATCTGTACATAGCATTGCACTTTAAGAATCTAAAGAAAAAAAGGAAAAAAATCAAACTAAGGAAGTTGAATTTGCATAGCATTTTAACTATAATGTTAGGTTAAAAATGAGGTTTAAAACTGTAATAAGAGTTTCTAAATATTTAGTTCTTCTTTAATTAATTATTGCAAACAAAACTCATTGTTTCATGTGTAACTTGAATTTTAATGATTTAAAGTTTACAGAACATGAAAGGTTAAGAGTCCAGTCCTCTGTTATTATCATGTTGATTGGCAGCTTCCCGAAGCATTTGTCACAACATACACATATTAACAAATAACTTCTAATTGTTATCTCACAGCAATATACTTCGACACAACTCTTCACTTAAACTTAATAACAATTCATAAATTCTACTGCTAACTAATCTTTAGTAGTTAAAAAGATATGAACTCACTGACTATTGTATGAACTGGTTTAAGAAATTCATATTTCAAAGTGTTGATGAGTAGTTTCTTTAATCGTTTGCAGAATATTAAAACAGTTTACATTTCTTTATTTGTTTAGGAAGCTGATTGAAATAATGTGGCCCGTTGTATAAAAATGATTGCTTTAAAATAAATTTATTGACTTTAGCTTTTCTAAACTCCTTTTATTGTAATGTATTCTATTTCAGCCTTTGTTTCCACTTCTAATATAGAAAAGCCTGAGGATTTTGAAAATGAAAAGATTTTGAATTGGAATATTTAGCTGACAGTGAAGAGGAAAATAAAAGAAGACTGCCTCCTAGGTTGTCTTAGAATAATGCGCATAAACTTATTTTGGGATTTTCTTATTGAGTTGAGAACGGTTTTGCAAGCAGCCCCTTAGCATGCAATGCCATATTGCAACTACGAGTGGATCAATCCATAGCACAGAGTTCACAATAGGTGAACTAAACAAAAGTTTCTTACAAAATAAAATTCCTTTCATTTCTTCTATTTTGCAATAGTATGTAAAAAATATGTTTTTCCATTACATTTTCTTAAATACATTACTGTCTTTAAGTTGTTACATGAATAAAGGAATGCCAGATCATCAGCTAATGCACTAATATTTCCTATAAATGTTTGAATTAAGAATAAATTTACTGAAACAACTGACCCCTGCGGCACACCCACTTGGACCAGAAGAGGTGCGCTCAGGTACCGTAGTCATTTATTTAAACTCTTTGAACCGAACCAATGAGAACACTTTTGAACCAATTTAAACCAACGCCTCTTATCCCTGTATTTTATCTAACAGTTTTTAATGACATAAAATCAAAAGCTTTCCAGAAGTCTATAAATATAGTATTGGTTTTATTATTACTCATACTTTCATAAATATTATTTGTAAATTCAAGTAATGCATCCTCTGTGGACTAGATTTGGTGAAGTCAAATTTGAATCCATGCTAAAAACCAATTGAATACAGATAATTTAGCATTCTAATCTTCATAAATGTCTCTATTATTTTAGATTAGACTGACAGCAGACTGATAGGATGTATATTCTATCTTCAATATCAATTTTGTTTCTTCAGAATTGGAACAACTATACTTGTTTTTAAAGCTTCGGGAAACACACCTTGTTCAAAACTTAAATTTATTATATATTGTGATAAAATTGTACTAATTATTGTAGTTATTTGTTTTATTAGATCAGCAGTAATATTATCATAACAAGTATATTTTTTAGGCTATTTATAATTTTTGAGATTTCAAGGGGGTTGGTAGCACTAATAAAGAATGCTGTTGAGAGGGACAAGTCAATGTCAGGCAGACCGCCCCTTGACCCACGTTATCATCAGCCCCACGTGTCGGCCAAACTCCTCCACCATCCTGTCCGTCTCCTCTATTACAGTGCCATCATTTAAAATTAATTTATACAACATACAAGCTTTTATTAATTTACTAAAATCAACCCAATTTAATTCTTATTGAAAAAAGGAAATTTTGACGACCGAGTCAGAGTCACACTTATAAGTTGGCGACATGAAGTAAAGTCGCCAGGAGCCCGGGCTGTTTGTACCCCCCTGGAATTTCGAAAAACCTTTCTTAGTGGGTCCCTTTGATAGTAAAGCTAACTTCCTTTAAAATTTCATGTAAATCCGTTCAGTGGTTTTTGAGATTTTATATTTATATATAGATTACTTTTAATCTTACCAGTTAATCTATTGATAATTACTTACATGTATTAATCAATCACTCTGTCCACAAGAGAGAACTACAAATCAATACTGTCCACAAGAGACGCGTTGCAAATCAATAGATTCCTCATAAGGTCATTTATCTACAACATTAAGTTGAACTTGAAACTTATTTTATACAAAGTTCTCACACATTAAAACATATTCTGGCATGTACCTATAAAGTTTTGTTTATAATGCTGGAATGTTGTGTTTGTCAAACAAAATCTGTCGCTCGCCCACTAGACTATATTAAAGAGCGTTCCACAATATGTTTTTACGCCTGTGAACTTTATATGAAATAAGTTTCAAGTTGAACTCAATAAACATAAATAATTTTACGATGAATCTGTTAATTTTAAACCATCATCCAGTTCTCTCTTGAGGACAGATTGAATGATTAATACACGTAAGTAATTATTGATCCTGTCCGGGGCTAAAATGTCTAATTTTAATAAGCTATCTCACTCTTCCATTCAATTGGTCGGTAGCGTAGTTGGTTCAATCCCAGCTTCATATGCTAAAGGTTCTCAGTTCGATCCCAATCAGAGTCAAAACATTTTGAGAAGGATCAGCTGATAACCACCGGCTGTTCATTTGTCATTGGGCTATTAATTAATGACACTTTCTAAGGAATAGTCGGCCTTAGATTGTAACAATGACTACATTCGCTCATATACACTCACCACATTCATTCGAAATCCATATTCGCCCATATCTTGACGATCGGCGTCTTTTGAATAAATAAATAAATAAATAAAAAAATGACTACAACTCCCTTTGTAATCATTAATTAATCTATCATAGTAATTATTTTTTGTTGTTACAACAGAAATTAGAATAATATCTGTTAATGTTTACATCATAGGTTCTCCTTTTTAATAGTCCTGTTATTTAATCTATTAAGTATATTACTTGTCATACAGGGACTAAAAGTTAAAAACTGTTAAAAGAAGTTTAAACGTTTTAGCTTTATTAATCAGGAAAGTTAAATATTTAAAGATAATATAGTCTTAAAGATACAACAGGATTTGTTGTAAGGTCAACTTTTTACTTAATATATCAATAAAGAAGATAAGGTCTCAGCAGTATACTAAAAAATGAAAAAAGGGATAGAGTAAGATAATTTACTATGCATTAAATTTAACTGAATGAATTTAATGCACATAATTGAGACATTAGTTGATGTAAGCTATTATTTAATATCAAGTTAGATTATGTTTCTGTTGAATATACCTTAACTGATCTCAAGGTCAGGTTAATGTGTGTAGTTTTTTATTTTATACTTCAGTATCACAGAATAAGCAGATACTATTTTGCTGCTGCAGCTATTTAATAATTGTCAGCATTTCCGCAAATATATAGTTAAATTCAGACATGCCATGCCATTTAATATATAGCTAAAAATTATAAATGTACCTCATGTTTTAGTGGTTGTTCCATTATTTCTTACAAAAGTTGTATACATATATGTATAAATAAATATATAATGTTTTACTGGTTATAAAACTTATTGACTAATTTTGATTTAAAATAATTGTAATAGTTCTATAATAGTTTAAAAATTTAGACCTAAAGTTATAGAAATTTATAAATATTGTTATTTTTACTCATCTATAAACAATATAGATAAACATAATTCTAAAATATAGGACATTTCACCTATTTGCCACTAATTTAGCACAGAATGTAAATAATATTTAATGATCTGATGCTGTGTCATTGGGCTTTCAATAAAAATTTTGACATTTTAATTTATAAAATATGTTTATGTAGATTAAAGGTCTAGTTCTACAATATTATTTGGTTTTAGTTCTATAAAATGTTGCAACTATTAAATTTGTAATTTTTATATCAAATAAAAGGAAGCTCTCAACATGATTAAAACATTTATTCGAATAGCATTTATAGATTAGTAGTTAATATTTTCAGTAAAACTCGAAATATAATGCAAGCTTTTATTCAAAGTAAGATTACATTATTATGATTGCAATTTATTTTAATTCATGAGCTGAATCAAAATGTAGCACATATTGTAATTAGTTTAATTCAACAAACTAATATTAAGTACAAACCTTGTCATATTAAATATGTTTCTTTCCGGTCTATTAATTAAAAACAGTATGATTTAAATTTGCAGTTAGATTGTTGATCCTGCTGGAGACAGACTGAAAGTTCTTTCATAATTGTTCCGCATTCTTTCATCACCTGACCCCAATGCCAAAGAAGGTTTGCCTTGGGATTTTCTTGGCTGATACAGTGATAGCTGTACCCATTGAAATCATTTTCACATTTGATGAAGAATTAAATAGAAACTAACATTTAACTGATGTTGAATCACATAACTTGCCATGAAACTATAGATCTAGGATTTAAAATCATTTTTTGAATAGCTATATTTTAAGTTTATTATCTATATTTATTCAAGTTCAAACACACTAGGAATCATTACTTGCTAAATATAGTAACGAGAGATAATATAATAGTGAAATGTAACTTTGAAATTAATATTAAGTTATTTTAATTTTAACAATGTAAAATAAATTGTGTTTTTTAACAATTATTAATGAGTTGCTTAACTTACTAAACATTTACTATTATGAACCATAATATATACTTACATGAACCATAATATATACTTACATAAAACCGAATAATATTGAAGATCAAGAACATAGAAAACTATGTCTCTGCTTTCGTTAATTGACAAGATAGTCATCTAGAGAGTTGACTCATCTCAAAAGCCCAACTGACAGAGAAAACAATAATGAAAATATAAACCAAAACTATATTTAGTATTAATTGTTGCAAATATATAGCTTTTTGATTTAGTTTGATAGTTTTTATCAAACAAATATAGTTTTATTTATATTATTTTAATGGTATTATTAAATTTGTACTTCAGAACAGGAAAATTTAATATAATATTTATTAGATGATTGTTTATTTATAATCATAAAACACTCAAACATAATATATTTGAATGTTAAAATACCGAAAATTGTTAAAATATGTATTTTTTGATATTATATAATATCGTTAAATCTGTAGATTGGGTGTGCTAAAACACATAATGATTATACATGAAGAATTGCACATAAAAGATTAAAATTCAATGCTAATATAAGAAATCATCAATCTCACTAGGGCAGAAGATAGTTACAAATTTCTTAAAAATCATTGGACACAAATTGATTGGTAATCAAGTAGACCATGGAAAGTATTTTTTTTTCTCTATTTTTTTGTTGGGGGTTAATAAATACCTTTATACCCTTACGTTCCAGCCAGTATCCAGAATTAAGTACCCAGCCAGATTAAAACAAGGATCGCTAATTGTGCAACACGATGGCCTTTCAATAGGGTCAACTGTAATAAAGTAATTCATAGGGACATACAAACCGGAATACGAGAAATGAGACAGCAAAAACAAAAGATATAATTTGTACTATCATTAATGTGGTATTAATTATTAAATCAATAAAAGACATAAAACTATATTAAATAAAAAACATATAAGTACAAATTAAAATAAATAAATAAATACTGTAAGGTCTTTATTTTGGTGCGGTTTTCAACAAACAATGCTGGTTTACAAAACAACTCAATTCATATTACAATTATTTAAAAAATTAAAAGCTAATTTTAATTATTCATAATTAAAACATAAAGTTATGTATACAGTACAGTTATATATGGATATATCAGCTTGTATTATACATTAAATATTTATATACATTGTTTTTATATGTAGTTTCAGATACACCCTGGCCTGTTAAACTAGAGGAAAATTCATTAAATAATTTGGGAGCAAAGTATGCAAATCTTTTTCTTTCAAATTCACGGCGAACGCGAGGCATCTCCAAAACTTGATCCTGTCTAAGTGCTGCGAGATCGGATCTGAGACCTGTTTTTTTAGTTTTTCCCTCAAATTTCCCGGCCTGCCAGTGGTAAGGATTCTATAAACTAGGCATAAAGAGCGCAGAGTACAGGTATCAGTTACAGTCAGCAAACCCAGTGACCGTCGCGCCTCCGAAACATGGTCAAACCTTCTTAGTCCACATACATACCTGACACACATATTTTGCACTCTCTGTAATTTGTCTAAATCCCCTTTAGACACAATATTGCCATACACAAGGAGGCAGTAAACGATCACAGTGAGCACAAGAGCCTGGACAAGGCGAAGCTTGGTCTCTTTAGGAAACAAGTAGCGATGTTTGTATAACATTCTTAGTCGACTAAGGGCCCGCCGACAAACAGCACTCACATGACCAGACAAAGTGAGGTCACCATCGAACATGAGCTTTGAGGATTCACACTCATTTAATCTAATACCGCCAAGTAACACCTCACCGACAGACTCCGAACCCACATTGGAAGGAATCGACAATACACAACACTTTTCCTTGTTCAATTTAATCCCATGCCTCTCAGACCAATCATGGACATGCTTAGTTCAGAATTCAAAATAGATACAGCTGTGTCAGCTCTTCTGGCACCATATGAAACACAAAGTTGAGCATCATCAGCGTATGAATACAAGTGACAATTTTGTAAGCCTGAACCCATAGTGGCGTCAAACAGAGTGAACAGAACAGGCCCGAGGCAACTACCCTGTGGGACACAAGAAACCTTACTCAAAGGTAAATAGAAATCCATCCCAATTTTAACCTTTTGTCTCCTATTTACCAAATAGGAATGAACCAAGCAACCACTTCCGGTCGAAAACCATAAAAATGCATGACAGCTAATAACATACTGGGGTCGATATGGGGTCAACCCCAGTATGTTAGAATCGATACTGTCGATTCTGTAGAATCAATAGAATCGAATGCATGTGAAAAATCCAGCAATGCAAGAAGAGATGCTTTCTTTTCTGCCCTTGCTTGAAGTAACTCATCACAAACTAATAAAAGCACAGTTGTTGTACTATGATCCTTTCTGAACCCAGACTGCAAGGCTGGAAGGATATTATTCAACTCCAAAAAGGCTACCATCTGTGAAACAACTAACTTCTGCAATACCTTAGACAAGGCAGGCAGTACCGAAATCGGACGCAGGTCTGATACAGATGAAGGTGTCTTGACTTTGGGCAGAGGCAGTACAATTGCCTCTTTCCATGCATCAGGAAAAGTGGAAGTGGCTAATGACTGGTTTGCTAAGTGCGTTATGGCATCAATACAATATGGACTTATTATTTTAATCATTTTTATTGATATGCCATCAGCTCCAACAGCCTCTGATGTGATGCTATTCAAAGCCTCCTGCACTTCTTTTCTTGTAATCTTCCTGAAATAGAAATCACTAGTGACACTCTCTGGTTTGTTTCTTTCATAGAACTGTACTCAATCAGCTTTTGCCGTGATACCTAAGCCCATACTGACAAAATACTTATTGATTTCCTCCAAATCTTTGACAAAATTTGGTATAGCTGGATCGAATGGATCAGTAACACCACTAGTCCTTATTTTAGTCAAAAAGTCTTTAGAGCTTTTACATTTCTCCATTTCAGTTCTAAAATAATTTTGTTTTGATCGTCTTATTTCATGGTTGAGCATGTTTCTAATCTTACAATATGTTTTTTTATCAGTTTCATTTGTTGTGGATAGCATTTTCTTCTTATGATAATCTTTTTCAGCGGTTAATTGAATAATTTTCGTATTCCTCCATGGAGATTTCTTTCTGGTAACTCTCTTATGTACTAGAGGCGCGTTTTCATTAAAAACACGAGTGATAGCAGAGGTAATAAAATCTAGTATGTACATTGTTCATACACATAACATCTTCCCACCTAATACTGGACGTACAATGTATCATCTTGTCAATGTCAAATCGGGAGAAGTCACGGTAAGTAACAAATCTAGGAAGCTCTTTTGATTTTTTTGTTTTTATATCAACATATGTCATCTTATGATCAGATACTTGAATACCTCTTGAGTCATAGATGGTTGACATATCCACAACGTCACACTGTGCATAATCAACATTGCCATTCACAATAATGTGATCAATCAAAGTTGCACAGGTCTTAGTAACTATTGTAGCAACTTTAACCAACTGAGTCACCTCAAGGCTCTTAAACAGTTTATGAGTAAAGCGGGTCTCTGGTGATGATAAATCCAACAAGTTTATATTCAAATCACCCATTACAACGATATTATCTGCATACTGGGCCATATCATAAAATACAGAGTAGAGAGCGGGCTCTAGACAAGTGTAAGGCATATCCCCTGGTCTGTAGATAATGCAAATACAAAACAATTCAATTTTACATTTCAATATACACTAAAGTACACTAAATATAATAAGAAAAAGACATTTAAAAAAAATCAATGTCGGGTCTTTTATTTGCAGAATTTAGAATAGTTAATATTTAAAAAAAATAGTTTTTGCACTTTCTGGACCAACGGCCAGTAATTATGTTCTCAGCCTTGGAAAAAACCCTTGCACTTGGTAATGATGTTGCTACTGCATTAAGCGTCTGTTTTGTTGAACACATGAGAACCGAGTTGCAGGAATAACTTGATTTACCGGAATCGGACTAGTTAAAATTTAAAATAGATCCTATTCAATGTGCTTTAGCTGGAAGTGAATCAAGTTCATTTTCAATAAGTCCATCTTTGGTATTGTTCCGGTGAACAGTCTGGTGAACTGTTCCGGAACGGAGCAACTAAATCTGAAGAAAAGTTTCGATAGATCTGTTCTTATTGGCCCATCTCCCAGTGCAAACAGAAATTCAACCTTGTCAGTAGGTCAGAAAATGGATGGTCATTAGGTCATGGATGCATCTAACTACAGGATCATCGATAACCTAACGCGGAAAATCAAACAGTCTATTCCTTCTAAAGGTATGTTCTGGAACTCTAAGACCAGTCTTATCAACCGAGACACTATGATCATGTCAGACTTGATGACAGAGCAGCAGGTGAGCCAAAGTGCGGCAGGCTGAGTAAGTCTATTGGTGAAGTTGTCAGCGAATTTCCAGCACATAAAATTCTGTAAACCTAATGAAAGGAACTTCTCTTGGACAGTATTGGTGGAGTTAATGGAATACTCCCGATCCCTAGTCCAAATAACAGTGAAGTAATCAAGATGACTCCTGACTAAGGATCTATAAAGATACACAGGACTCTTAGTTAACATATAATCTGTCAATTCATATACAACCCAAGTTCCTCCTAGCGGAAACAACATTACTAATATATTGGGAAAAGATCATCTTGAGAGTCCATGAGAACACCAAGGTCAGGTACTGTATTCCTACATTGATTCTGGAGCCATCAATGTAATAAAAAATTAAAATGGATTCTCCTCATTTCATGGAGGCCAGGTGGTATTCCAAAGTTAGCAAGATTTCTCAAAACTAAACAATGAGGCAACTTATCAAAAGCCTTCTGTATTTTTGGAAGGCATTTGATATGTTTGATGAAATTTGGTACGTCAGTCCAGTGGTGGAAGAAGAGTAATTTTTTCTCTCACTTCCACAATTACAATCTCTCTCACACAAGTGCTTTCATCATGTCGCAATGTAAGCGCCAAACTGAGGTGTTGTAATTGTGGTTAAGCTGTTACTTGTCCAGGTTTTTGAAAATGTGAATGATTAAATTATCCACCAGTTGGATCTGAAATTTCTTGATTAGGGGTCTACAAATGTTTTCTTGAATTTGCCCATGATACTTTCTTTTGAATAAGCAAGATGTCCTGTGTACTGCCTAAAGTAATTAAGCCATATCTCATGATTGATTGGTAATATGCTGTTTTAACTTAGTCTTTGGGAACTACATTATTTAAGCCTCTTTTTTTCATAAGGTTGCATGTACACAAATATTGCACAAGTACTGTATGAAAAATAAAAGTAACTTGCAATGTCTTCATTACAAGAATATTGACAGAAGTTGTTGTGTAAATGTTTAGAATCTTTAGTGTTTAAGAAAGTGTGTTTTTTTCAGTAAGTCTGGAATTTTTCAAGATACCTGATGCTGTGAGAATGTATATTATAAAATTTAATATTTTGTATTTTGTTTGTCTAGCCCCATTTTGTAGATATCACTCAAGTTTTATTATGTTCATTTTTTAAATTTATCCATAGGCTTCTAATACATGTTCTGTATTTAACAATTTGTCTTTCTGAAAAACTTAACAGAGAATTTTACTCAAATCAATTTTATAGTCACTTAGACGATCGTGATATATGATCTTGAAGATTTTACCTCTGTGCCAATCTTGAGACATGTAAGGAAATTACTCTGATAAGTCCAGAAAACAAAATCTTGGCAAGTGATATAGTTGCAGTGATTGTGCACTGCTCCGCACTAAAGCCTGTATGATACTTATTTTAATCATTCTCAAATAACTTCCAAGTACTGAGACAAGCAAAATTATTGTGAAAAAATGTCTCATTTATGTTCTTGAAAAGTGAATGTAATGTTGAGTATCATGTAAGACAGCTAAATTAGACATGAACATGGTCCTAAACCATGTTTCCAATTTCCAAACTTTACAAAATGGTTCCTTGAGTAAAAACTAAATAAATGTTTCTAAAAAACACAAGTCTTAAAATGTTTCATTTTCCATTTGATTTTTTAGTTTTTATTTAAGAATTACTGCCACTGACATTACAATGTTCGAATTTGGTACATAGTTTGTATTTTAGAGATTTTCAGTAGACAAGTAAAGTTTGTTGTATACAAGGTGGTTTTTTTTAACTCTGTATGTCACCATTGGGATCTTGTAAACCATAAAACTGATAAAAAAAACTTTACATGGGGAAAATACCTTTATTTCTGAACACTATAAATATGTAGATAACATTTTTCTAGATGGTTGCTATTTTCTAATAAATAATTAAATAATAATTGTATACTAATAAGTTTAACCCAATAATAATGGATCCATTTTCAATTTTTTCTCATGGAACACCAAATATTTTATGGTGGTTTTGGATAGGAAATATAGTTTTAATGCTTTTTTTATACTTGGGTAATTTTTATATACCCAACCAACCGTATACAAGTTACATGGAGCCCAATGTTTCATATAATACAGGTAGGCTAAGTGTGCTATTAGACTACTATTACCATTGCCTGTTGTTAATTAGAATCATTCCAATGTTGGAACATAAATAATTACTAACCTATAAACTTTCAGTCTGTCAACAATTGTTGAACACTGAGCCAATTACTCTTAACTTTTAACCTAACTCCATTTTTATAGTAAAAAGTGGGTTTATTTCAGCCATTTAAAAACCAACAGAGGTATGCCAAAACATTGAATACAAACATTTTTATTTTTCAAGAACTTTTGATTTGATAAGCAACATAATATAGCCTTTTTTACAATTTTTATTTATACATGTTTTCATTTTTCAAATAATTGATCATCTTTCAAATTTAAAAAAGGAAAGGTAAAGTTTGATATTCCTCTGATGCACATAAGTGTTAACAATGACGTAAACTCTAGTCGCAATATTCTTAACCTTTTTGAGCCACTCTGCCCTTAGAGGTAAGAATATTTTCAAACTTTTTTTATCAAAATTATGAGGCATTTGACCTTTAAAATGAAGTGTAACACAATATATGTTCCTATTTGAAAAATTCCCAAAAATGAAAAATAGAAAGGGATATGTTTAATTGGAAGGAAATAACTAGTACTTCTGAATACTATGGTATGAATAGTATGCTTTGTTTACTAAACTTCTATATATATTAACAAATAATATAACAGCACATGTGTTATGTCGGAAATAAAACTTTGAATCTAGTTAAGAAAAGTTATATTGAAGTTGCACGAACACGATGGAAGAAAGGTTGTTAAAAATTGTAAAACACAAATTTAAAAATATATTATACAGGTTTATTGATAATGCCTAATAAACAAGAAGTAATGACTACAATACAGAAACAGTTAGAAAAGTTCAATAAGTAAATACCTTTAGTTCATGAAATATTATTTATTGGAAAATACATTTAATTTCAGTCTTGTGAATAGTAATGCAAAATTAACTTTTTGACACTTTATACTATAAAAAAGATACGCTTACGACAGTTTTATTTTATCTTTGAGCTATAAAACAGGTTGTAATCTAATTACATCATAGCAATTCATATATTATGATACAAATTTAATAGTGGTTTGAGTTAAGTCCAAGTATATTAGTCTTCAATATAACTTCAGCATAATTAATATGTAACAATAATATAATCTCAACATTAATAAATAAATATGACACAAACACTAATAACAATAAATATATTGTTACTATATGTGGTTAATAAAACGCTTATTTAACACAAATTACCTTTGAATAATTTTGAGCCAACATTAAAAATATTGAAGTAATATGTACTTGTATATATTATATTTCTAATGAATTTTGATTTATGGTCTCTTTTTACATGTATAAATTGGATCATCATTGTAAAACTATTGTTTTAACTATTTTGTTTAAAAGGAATACAAATATACTTAAGATAAATATTTTTTAGTGGTCTGGCCCTAAATTTTTGATAACTTGCAAAGCCTGAAGTCTTTATCAAACTTTGTGCTTAGTTATACCAAGCATACAACTATTTTGAAGTTATAATTGGTTAAGCATATATTGTAATTATTAACTCATTTATTGAGACGCCATATTATGTTATATGTTAACAAACTTTGGTCACCAAACCAAACTCCCTGAACACAACAAAATAGGGGATTCACATGTGGAAGAGTGCATTATTTTCTTTTTACTTCAGTGTGGTACAGCCATTTTAGAATAAGCTGGTGTGCTGCCATAGCCGATGGAAATGTGTATTATTGCATGTGAGAACATGAATGAAATGTTCATTTATAATTGATTCATGTTGAAACATACCAAATCAGTTCCTGCCTTTAAATCCCCAGATATTAAAGAATCAAGAAATGGAGCTAAATTAGCTAAGTGTGCGTTTAGTTATACATTTCAGAATAATATGCTGCTTTCACCATCTTCAGAAACCTGCCAAAATCGTTATATAAAATCTAGATAGGTTTAACATAGACTAACATTTTTTTTTAAGCAAAAACTATATTGCAATAAACATATCTCTCCCATTTATAACTCACCAAAACACAGTAGTAAAATAATTAACAATAATAAATAATAGAAATAAATACATTAGTGTATCGTACATTCACAAGTCATAACAAACACATTTAGTTCATGCACGGAGTCGACTGAGCTGATGGTGTTAGGTGGTGACAAGTCATTAGTGAATCCATTCAGAAGGGCCAATTGTTCCTAAAATACAGGGTGGCCCATAAAACTCTTGACGGTTTTAAAAATAAAACAACTATGTTACAAATCAGATTTTAATTTTGTTAAAATAAGCAAAATGTGCCCTTATATATGCTATTTTTACTTATGGAATACAATATCACTCAGATGCATTCCTCCGATTTCCACACAGGTCTCTTTAACAAATTCTGACATTACCCTACGGATCATAGGCAGCAGTATTGCAGCAGCCTCATTCCTAATGCAGTTCTTCAACTTGAAAGTGTTATTAGGTTTTGCTGCTGCAATGGCTATATTATCATACTATGCTTAAACTTTACCTTTCAAGTAATTCCACAGCCAAAAATCACAAGCACTTAGGTCGGATGATCGTGCAGGCCATGCGACATCACCAAAACGAGAGATGAGATGTCCTGAGAATAGATCTTGTAAAACATTCAAAGACAAATTGGCTGTGTGCGCTGTTGCACCATCTTGCTAGAACCATAGAGAGTCCATTTCAATATCTAGCTCTTGCTGTCGGGGAATTGACAAGTTCTGAATCACGTCAACATATCGTTCTGCATTCACAGAAACTGTTGCACCAGTGTAATCTTAAAAAAATTATGGCCCAATTACTCCAAAACGTGCAACATCACATCACACAACAACTCTTTTGCTATGCAAGGGTTGTTCGTGAATTTCTTTAGAATTATCTCTTGACCAGTAACGACAATTTTGAGGGTTAACATTTCCTGTCTAATCAAAATGGGTTTCATCAGACATGATCAAACATCGCAGTATGTTTTCTTAATGAATGCGCTGCAGTAGCGTTTGACAGAAAGTTATGTGAAACCCAGGATCTGTGTCATTAAGCTTTTGCATAACCTGTATCTTGTAGGGATGGAAGTTCAAATCGAGATGTAAAATTCGACTTATACTTGCTCTTGAAACTGCTAATGCAACAGACTGCCTCCTGGCTGATCTTTTGGACTGTGAAGCACTGCTTCACGAATTCTTTCAACATTCTCATGGGATGAACAGATCAAGGCCTACTAGTTGGTTTCTTTTTAAGTGTGGATGCAGTGTTTGTAAAATTACAAACCCACTTATGAATGGTGTTCCGACAGGGACACTTTGAGGTTAAGTGGTAGAGAGGACTCTATAGTCCTAACATCGCCTCCAATAAAGCCATTTCTCATTACATTTCATGATGTGGAACATGAAAATTGTTACTAAAAGATCAATGTTGTAACAGTAACAGACTCATTATTTTTAAAAACACTTCAATGACAAAGGCACGATCTTGAACCGTCCACTGATCCATGTTTACTAAAATGGCATAGCCTATATTACCATACGCTACAATAATGACATCTATAAACAAATGAACCATTTATAAACAGCTGTTAAAAAAGTGTAAGGTTTTTATGGTCTACCCGTTATGTACCATCATAAAAATGTAACATCACAATCCAACCCTTCAGTCGCTTGACCTATGATGAATAGTTAATAGACATTGATTGCTCGACTTTGCTTTTAAAATAAATAAACTTATTTTTATTTGTTTGAAATTAATTAAAAATGTAATTCGTTCTGTAATTAATTGTCCTGTTATTGAGAACTTATTTTTTTATCTTATGACGACTAGCTTGGTTAGCCCAGAGTCACAGTCGATCAGGACACGATTACCAAGAGACCACTTTACAATATATATAAATTACTACAATGATTTAAAAGCTGATGAAAAGATGATGTAGGCCAATATAAAAATAAACTTGAAGTGCTTATTTATTTATTCTTAAGGTGCGATCATAAAGATATGAGTGAATATGGATTTTGAATGCATCAATTTAGTCATTGTTACAAATTAAGGCTGACCAGTCCATAGAAAGTGTCATTAATTAGTAGTTCAATGACAAATGAACAGCCGATGGTTATCAGCTGATTCCTTTTAAAACGTATGATTCTGATTGAGATCAAAGTGAGAACTTTTAGATTATGAAGCTGGGCTTTGACCCACTTTGCTCCTGAACAATTGGCTTAAGTGCTCACACATCTTCAAGTCCAATGACTACTAGCAGCACAAATATGAAAATCTGAGTTTCTCTACCAATGCTTGCATATGCACACTTCCAGAGTGGAAAGGGTAAAAATTAACGACATCAATGAAATAGAAAAAAAAACTAGGTAAAACCCACTTCTTAAACATTTTAATACGGTATTATTTAAGTAATTTACATTTAACCCATTAAGAGTTCCTAAGCATGTCAATGAGTAGAGGTTAAATGTAAAGCCCTTACTTCGCCTCAATAAAGAAGTTTTTCAATTCAATTGAAAGTTCAAAAGGCCTTAAATTGCCAATTTACTTAAAAACACAATACTTTACCATCACATTGTACCTAGACTAAAAATCATCATTTTGGCTTGGATTCATCTTGTCCTGTGGTTCCTGTTTATGAGACAACAATTGTTTACATAAACTAAAAACTGTACAGTATAAAATAATGATATATCTTCTACTGCTTCTTTAGGAACCGTAAAATATGGTTTATTCTATTTGAATTTTTATTGTTAGTAGTTCACTGAAAGTACATACACTATTGTCAACAAATACTTGACATTTGCTATTTGCTAATTGCTATTTGCATAAAATATCACTAATAAAATATAACATATTTAAATTTGAGTAGGTTTATAAAAAATCTAGAACAAATTATTTCTGTCAGATATAAAATAGGTTTATCCTTTTATTAAAAGGAATTTGATTCTCTATCATCAATATAAAGTTCCACTAATTTAAGAAAAGGTATAACACAAAAATGATGACACAGTATATAACTATGATTACAAACAGAAGGAAATGTACAATTGAACAAATAAATATAAAAGCACCAGCAATGGAAGACAAATGAAAATATTTAAAATTAACTGAAATATAACAGAGCAGTAATAACACATGTAAACATTTTTTAACTATGCCAACAATATAATTATAACACATTTCTAGAATCTGTTCAAAATATATATCTCAAAAACAATTTAAATCTCAATAAAAATTTTAAGAAACGTGGTGAACAACATAGAAAATAACTATTATACACAAAGGAGAAACTATATAAATTGGAAAAGTAAACAATTTAAAAACAATTACGGAAGAATTAAACTTTAACCTCTCAACTGCTGGGTTAATAGCACTTGTACCCCCTCTGTACTGAGTGCTTTTACAACTGCGCTATAGCATTAAAACTATTACTAAAACAACTGTATTCCACTGTTATATGAGTAACAATTATAAACAATTGAATCAAAAGGTCATTAGTCTACGTATTCAGTATACCATTAGATTTTAATATAATAGTAAGATAACTACTTATCGTTTACAATAATAAATTGTCGACTTCCCATTCTCTAACAAGTTTCCAATATCTACTACCAGACACTTTCATGACACTACCAAACATAAACAATAAGCAGACAACAGCTGTAAAATGAAATAAAAGTCATTCTGTTGCAAAGAAAAAATCTATACTGACTTTACACATTAGCATCTGTACGCACAGTGAGTACGGAACAACTCAACTCATGTGTAGCACTGTGGGGACGGCAACTGAAAACGACCAGTCGTTTAGAGCAGTTGAGAGGTTTAACAAGAATCAAACTGTAAACTTCATTCCTAAATATAATAAACTAGTGATATCTTCATCAAAACAGTGTTGAACTAACAGGAAGGAAGACTCTGTTTATAAATCAAGCTCAAATGGTAATATTTCAAACTACTTAGTAGGATTAATTTACACATAATTTGTTAACATTTATTAGCCGTAATATAAATATATACACCTGAAAATATGGTTCTTTATTGGTAAAGAAAGACGAATTAGTACAATGTGTAAATAATGAGAATTTTCTTTTTTGGAAAGGCACTAATTACGAAAATTGTAATTCCAAGTATATTTGGAAAGGTAAAAATAAAAATTATAATTCTTAAAATATGTAATTTAACTCCTGATAAACAATATTTTAGTTCATGGTACATTAAAAAGGTCAGTTGTAAAACATTAAAAGAATACTATTTCTTTAGGCTGTCACTAAATTTATTACTATTTAAGGCTTATTCTCTAGTTACATTTTTTACAGCTTAAATATTAATATCTTTGTCACTTAATGGCCTTAAATAAATTCTGTCATTCTCTTAAAAAAGAAATACAGTCTATTTGTTTAAACTTACACTACATAAGTATGGTGGCTTTACATTAGATTTTTCATCTCTCCATGAAATTTGTACACTGTACAGATGTAAATAACGAAGCCGTTTTGATGACCTAATTATACAAGACTTTTATAAAACATCTGCAAAATATTTAATTGTTATAACATATTACTATGCGTTATACAAACTATAATAGTAATTAAAGTCCAAACAATATACAAGGTTCCTTGGTGAATTGAGTTCCTTAACTAAGGCTAGTTACAAAATGTGTGGGTTTTGCCATCACGGTGAATCTGCTACTGCTGCTTGCAAGATTATTTTTGCTAACATACACAGAGATAAAACTATCACGATTCATGGACATAGTTCGGTGTTTCTCAGAGAATATTAGCTTTCTAGCAGTGTTAAATATGATTCACGAAGTTGTAAATTTTTCCCAATTCCACTTTTACAGACGCCGCAAGATAAAAAGAAGAATCAGCTTGTTTTAGTAACGGAAATAAACCAGAGAAGGGAAGAATTTAGAGACCTCTGTACACGTTTTCAACTGCATAGGAAAGATGAAACCAAACCTTTAATCATTTTACATTTATTCTCATCATTTGACAAACTTCTCTGGCAACTGAAAGTGTCTATTATCATCGAGATAAAACTGTCCCAGCCTATTCAAATACTAGCAATTAACAGCAGATTAATCATAATGTCATTCTAGGAACTATGCACTTTACTGTTTTGTTGATGTATAAAAAGGTTCAAGATATTTTAAAATGTTCACTAACTTTGTTAATTGTATAAAAAATCTTGATTTCAAAATAGTTTTACTAACCATACTATCTCATATATATTAATTTGTATTTCAATTACATAAATATATTTGTAAAAGATATATATATATATATATATATATATATATATATATATATATATATATACATACAATTCATATACAGGGTGTCCACACAAATGTTGTCACAATTTTCCCTGACTATTTAGGATAATTTTCCCTGACTCTCACAATTTTTCAAAAATGCATTATAGTCTAAATGTGTTGTATTTTAAGCATTACATTAAAATGATTATTCTGGAGATATTAATCTTGCTATTAAAAAGTGTAAATAAACATTATAAAAGAAAGAAACAGAAAACCCAGCCTCCTCCATACCCATAGCTGGCCTAGTTCTCTCCCACTTTCTTTTTTCCTCATTCTTTTACTAAAATTTTATTGAAAATACAAAATACATTTATGCAAAGCTACATTGCTAATATTTTCATTATGAACAGTTACAAAAAGGAAACGTATAAGTAAATATATAAAGTGGCTCAAACAATTAATCTTACAAATTAGATTCTAGGTTACACAGAAGAAAAATTACATTTAAATACTTATTTCAACACTGGAGAATATTATCAGAACTTACAGGCCTTGACTGTACACCTACAATAGATATTCCATATAATAGGACTATTTGTGCCTGTAGTTTGGTTAGATAGATTCATCTGCTACCACAGCTGGTTAAAACTGCACTACATTTACATGGGACTACACTAGCGCTCCACAATGGACCACAATAACAGCTGGTGTTTTGAGACTCAAAATTTAACATTGGACGGTAAATCTTTTTGTGTATAAAATCAGTGATATAAGACATTGCACTATTGACCACCACTTTAATTAATTGTATAACATAACTAGAAAAATGCAACATTAGTTGAGGTTACGGCCGACTAGAGCATAGAACAATCCCCTCAAATCCATCACTGGGGCAGATTTCCCTGACTTTCCAAGATTTTTGTTCATTTCCCCGACTCCCTGACCAAATTTGTTTTCCCTGACTTTCCAGAATGTGGACACACTGATATAAATTGCATGGCTTTCAATGCTAGCTACCAAAATAAAACAAGAAAAGTAAAAATGAAAAGCCGGAAGAAAAAAAATCCAAAGGAAATAAAATATCATGTACAAGGTATTTATACAGTATCTTAATGTTTAAATATTGATGTTCCATCAAAGAGCCAAGTTTTGAAACCATTTAACACCTGATTTTCTGATTGAATGAAGACCTGCTAATCCCTACTAAAATGAAATCATTGGGCAATCATTACCTATTGATCCATAGTTTAAGTTTCAGCTCTGCAGCTCTCATAACTGATCATATGTTATTCCCCTCTTATATTTCCAGTAGTTGCATCTCCCCACACCTGTGCGAAAGCAACTCAACAAACATAGTCCACTCCTTAAGAGGAAGGTTCATTCCACCTAATACTAAGGGTGGAATGAATCTTCCTTTAGTATATGGTATACCATATACCTGAAGTTTATTATATCTGTCTCTACGGTAGGAACATAGGGACTGATACCAGAAACTTGTTCCGGCTATCAAACATATTGCTAGTTAAATAATTATAATTAATGTCCAGGCTGCTTTCTGACAAACATTTGTTTGAAATTGACTAAGAAGCAGGTGGAGGAGGTGGTTTCCTAGATTTAGGTCATACAGCACCAAAATTACACGAGTCCCCGACATGTAATTATGAAATAGTGAAATTGCATTGTGTGACAACTTGCAATATGGAGAGATTTGGAATGATAAGATCTTCTCAAACTCTACATATTTGCGTTGTATATTCGGAAGAGCTGAGATGGAAGCCAAGGTAGAGGCTGGAACCAACAGGTTGCAATGAGGGAGCAGCTGTAGGAAATGTCCTCATTTCCTTGGACATTTGTATTAGAAACAAAATATTATAAGCTGTTGTTATTAGTATCAATTATTGTTTATTATTTTACAGAATAACCTTTGGGGTCATATTTTATTGCACGAAACAATATAATTTTTCTCCAAATAATTCAGAAAAATTTCCCGTATATGAAGGTTTTATTATGTACTGTATTAAAAAGGATTTTATTGCACACACAAAAGTGATAATGTACCAACATTTTCTAATTGTTTTAATTTATAACTGAGAAAATAAATTATGTATCACTGTTCTCTAAAACAAAGACTACACTTTTAATTTCAAACAAAAAAATATCAGTTCAGAAAAATACTAAGCATGTCATAACTTAAAAAGAATGTAATATTTGATTTATAAAAAGAATCAGCAGATGACTTTCTTTCACTTTTGTCATCAATCGCAAACTCAGAAACACTTCCTTGACCCAACAATATTAAAATGTCATTATCAATATCATTTTGTCTCATGTTAATAAACAATTATTACACTATACAAGAGCATACAAAACTAATAAAAAGTAAACAACATGATCACATCACTTCTTCAGTGATCCAATGAACATTGTATAAATCTATTAGTCTATGAAAAGTTATTATTGAGCAGTAAAAGGCCCATTTGTGTGCAAGAACCCATTTCATCGCATGACCAGTACTTAGGCAGCTTTGGCAAAAATCTCGATGGATACCGTGGCGGGCCACATCTATTGATTAAATAACTGTTAAATAACATTGCCACTCTGTGTGTAAATTTTCATTTACCTCAACACGTCACTGTTGGGAAGGTGAAGGTGTGAGCAGTAAAAGGCCCATTTGTGTGCAAGTACCCATTTCATCGCATGACCAGTACTTAGGCAGCTTTGGCAAAAATCTCGATGGATACCGTGGCGAGCCACATCTATTGATTAAATAACATTGCCACTCTGTGTGTAAATTTTCATTTACCTCAACATGTCACTGTTGGGAAGGTGAAGGTGGTAGCCTTGCTCCGACGGCAAAAACCAACCTGTGTGTAACTGCCCCAAGAGTATTGAATTCTATTCTGAATATTTATATTATAATCAAAATTTAACTCAACATCACTTTCATAATACAAATACTGACAAAATTAATGACCGTTTGTTGTTTTTGTCCCATTATTACCATTATAAATAATGTAAACATTCAAATAGTTCACTTAAAATACATATTATAAGGTATTAATACTGTGGTTACGGTGTGATGGATATAGTAAGAGGCTATTGGAATCTTGTGAGAAGCTGTCTCGTTGCTTTGGCCATATTATAAGCACAAGATCGTACACGCTCGGCACTGCCTTCGAGGCCTGCACATTCAGCCTGCAAGCGCACAGTGCTGGTGTTCAGCTGCCGTAACGCTGTCCGCACCACTTCGTCTCCTGGCTTCTGGCAACAAGCAAATGTTTATTTTGAAAAGTGATTAATAGCGAGAGTAAATACAAGATTTCTTGAATAAGGGGTGTTTTTCCTTTCTGAATTTAATACTTTCTGTATTTTGGAGTAACATATATACACTAAGGAAACAAATTTATTGATGAATAATTCTTTTCCATTGTATGAAGAGACTCAGAATGATAATGTTACAAAGTTCACTTAAAAAATAAAAATGATGATATTTTAATATTTTAACGACCACTTAATCTGTCCCACCCAAACACGTAAGTCATTCTTGACCCACTTCCATAGATGATGACCCAAATAACCACTTGTACATGTACATTATACGAGGCATGTTATTAAAGTAAGTTCCATTTTGGAATGAAGCAAAACACAGTTGGCTTTTAGTAACACAATTATTTTAATACGAAAGCCTATACCTTAAACTATTTTACAACATTATTTCCATCAAAATTGAGGCACTTGTCATATCGTACAACCAGCTTTTGAAAACCTTCCTCAAGGAAATCTGCCACCTGACTGGACAGCCACTGCATGGTCGTTTTGACATTGTCAGCGTCGTCGTAGCATTGATGTTCCAGATGCTTCTTCAATTTAAAAAATAAATTAGTAACTGGGCGCAAGATCAGGACTGTACGATGGATAATCAATTTGTTCCCAGCCAAATGATCGGATCAGTTCTTGTGTTTGATTTGCATCTTTAAAAGCTATCGCCCATTTCCATAACATCACATAACTCATTGTGTTTTCTCCATAAATTTAACAGATCTCATGGTGAATATTAACTGCTTTTTCGTCTTTAGTGTTAAGAAAACCTATTACAGCCCATACTTCACAATCAGCAGCATTTTCAATTGAAGGAGGCATTTAAAACATCGATTAACAACCTTAACATGTTCACCACGATGCCTTGTTAGCAATAAAAAATATTTCTTCACAAAACTATGGTGTGCGCTACCAGTGGTACATGGCAAATTTTTTAAGATTGCGACATGAGCCACCCATGGCACACTCTTCAATGCAACAATACTTTTCTAAACTACAGTCGGATTTTATTTGAGTGTTGTATATATCTTAAATGTCTCTTATACTAAATATGGACTCTATATGTCCACCGGTGGCGCACGTTTCAGTGAATCATTACCAGGATTTGCATATGCAAAAACTACATTAAAACAAGGATTTTTATTTAATAATAAGTAAGCCACAATATATAAATTTGTTATACTGCAAAATAGTTTGTCTGTTAAAATAACAAGATTTTAATGAATTTTGTTAAAACAGTCAAGGCAGATTGTAGGATTCCCATCACAAATATTGCAATTTTTTTTCAGGAACACTCGATTTTTATTATTATCATTCAACAAACTTACGTATAACAATCAAATAAAATGTATATTGTATAAACATTACTTAATACTTGAATTTTTGACCTTGAAAACACAGTTGCCTTTTAGCATAGTACACTGGATAAAACTATACTTATTTGTTTGTTCAAAGATTTGTAGTGTGTACCACCAGTGGCACACATGGTGGTGTTAAACACCGTCAAATTGATCCGTCCATAATGACATCTGAAGCTTGCTAATACAGTACACACTGTGCATGCGCTAAACGCCGACCGCATCGTTACAACAGCAGAATTCCAAAACGGTACTTACTTTAAAAACATGCCTCATATTTTGCCTCTGCTATTTCTTAACACAATTATGATTTGTGCAGTCAACAAAAGCAAAATGATTTGGAAGAGAAGAAGGTGGTGTTATTTTGTCATGTAAAAACTATCAATAAGACAAACAAAAAAACATTACTTGAGGACGATTTATTTTTATTCGAATTGGTTAAGTGGATAGTCCTCACATATGCTGTGTATAAAATTAAGAATTATGTGCCAGACTTAAACGCCATTGCGAATTAATGAATTCTCAATCAAGGTGTTATATTCTAAAAAAAATCATCACTGATAATTTGATAAAAACTCGCAAAGAGCGTTCATAGTTATTGTTGAGTACTCAATTCAAAACAAATTTTTTTATAAAGTATTCAAGTACTTTATTAGAATTTATTTCTACAGTTAGCTTTGGGTACAGCTTTTTTTTCGCTGATATTTTTTCAGTCTTCTGCTTCTTTGTTTCAATTAATTCAGTTTTTAGTAAAATAAGACTTTGATTGAATATAATTACTTCTAATCAAAGCAGGTTGACCCCTTAATTTACAGTACAAAGCAGTCTGATGGTTTCTTTCAAATAAAAAAAGCAGCAAACTTAAAAATATGCATATAGTTATTTATAGTAAAAAGTAATGGTGCAGGTAGTTCTATATGATTTTCATAGTTCCACTCACCCATCCTATGACCTTATACGCCATTCCACCCACATCACATATATCTGATTAGACTCTTTCTACTTATTCATTTTTTAATTTTTAGCATGTGTTTATTAAAATAAATAATAAATTATTTAATTACTTTTTGATTCATTTTCTTACCGTTTTGCTAAGTGATAGGTAAAGGCCCTTATTTAATGAAAAATGAAAACAGAACGGAATATTGCAGGAACTTTTAAGAAAATCACCACTTTACAGTCATATTCCATCATTTACTTACAATTTAAAGTATTGAAATTTAATGAATTAGTAACGTAGTTTGATTTTGAGTTTCACACATTTTATACCCATTATTTCAAAAGAACAGCCAATTAAGTAATCACTTATTTTTATAGTATAAACAAAATTAAAATGTCTAGATAAAAGAATGTATACAAGGATATCATTGTATTTGCCTTTTATGAGTATGTTACACTTCCTAAACATTTATGTTAAACATTCCAGCCAGAATGTGACATAGCTAGTGCAGATTCTAACCTTAGAAATGAGATAAGAAATAAAGTAATTAATGTGAACATTTTATGATCAAATGTTCTTTACATGAGGCAACAAATTAGCTATTTATTTTCTGGGTTATATTTGGTTGAAATAACTTATCTGAGTAAACATAATGAGCTGTGACATATTCTACTGCAAGAAAATCTGTAATATGCATTGGATATTCTTTTAAATACACAGTGTCCATTGGGTATAATTATTCAACCACAAAAAGACATAACTAGCCGACGCAGATGGAACCAAGTCTATTTCAGATGATTGAATTTTTGGATAATACGATTCGCTGTTAAAAGCTTGCTTCCGCTTAGTTTATCATCTGAGTTAAGTGCCAATGGCACTGAAAATTTGTGAAAAATATGTTGTTTCTGTATTTTTTTTTTTTTACTGTAAAGTTACAGTGGACTTCTCTTCTTGGTAAGTTTGATGATGTCCTATCTCTCCAAATACACCAATTCCTGGCCTACTACCCCCTAACCTAACCTAAAGTTAAAAAAAAAAAAAAATAAATAAATCTTCTTATAAAGTACTTCGGATAACCTGGAACTTTGGATAACCACATTCTGGATAAGCGTGTCCCTATTGAATAAAGAAAAACAAAACTTAAAATAACCTAGAACAAGAAAAAAGAGCTCTTTCAATTAAGACCTCCAATTACTGAGTTTCTAGTTGCGATTCCTTTTGGTTGATAATGTATAAATCAGCAAGCACAGTGTGATGAAAAACTGAAAACTTTTTTCATACTTTATCAATGTAGTATGATGGTCATGAAGAATCAAAACGTAAATGATTGACCAATTCCGAGTATTGTAGAATTTTAAAGTTTTGATTGTAGGGACATCTGATGTAAACTTAAAAATTCAAACATTTTCACACTAAAAAAACAATTTGGGGCTGTTTTAGGGGATTAAACATTGCAACATTTCCAAAAGGAATAGCATAGTGATCTCAATGGGCCATGACATATAGCAATTTTCTGAATGGGAGAAAGAAATAAATTATGGGAAATAGAAGATGCCATAAGATCAATCAACTAATTTATAAGGCTGATAGTACCTTAATTTAGCACTATTGGTTTGAAATTGAATTTGCTTACTCACAATACCTAATTTACTAGTCTATACCTGTGGGAAGATGGCAGTTAATTCAGCAACTGCAACTCGGATGCGTTCTGCACAAGGGACAAACGCATGACGAGTATCAGGAGACTGCATGGTAGCCCACAATTCCTGAATGCGTTTTGTTACTTGATCAGTCCGACGAACTACCTCCTCTGACTGTGGCATGCTTCCACTCAATGCAGCCTGTAACATGTTGATTAGCAATTAATAAGTCTTTAATGTAACAGATTAACAACCTTTGTCTAAGAATTATTTTTTTATATCAAACAAATATTTTTATTTCATTATATCTATAGATCTAAGAGTTGTGTGAATTAAAAAGAACTTTTTTTCCAAGAAAGAAAATAATGTAGAATTACAACATTAAAAAGTACAATTAGAAAATAAAAAATATAAGAAATAATAATTCACCACAACAATATTCAATTAAAATAAAAATAAAGTGTGCAACTACAGTGAAGAATCTCACCTGTGCACGGAGAGATTCTCTAGTCTCGTACATGGACACTGGTCTCTGGGGAAGACTCCGTACATCCAGTACTGGTTCAGTCTCTGGGTCACAGGTCACTGCTAGGCTATTATGTTGGACTGCAGTACGCAACTCCTGATTCTCTCTAGCCATCTCTTCTACCTGAAAAAATGAAAAGTATTGTTTAGATTTAGGATCAGAGTACAAACATCGATTCTGTAACTTAAGTTCAATTGTAGGGGGAATTCCTTTATCTTTACATTTGCCATCATAGCACAAAATTAAATACAAAATATTATTTTACTCTTAAAGTACACATACACCCTTTTTTAATGTGTTATTTTTATGTTATTTCACTGATTTTTTTTATTCCTCTCCTAAATATTCCAAAATTATAGATACATAAATACGCACATCTACTGTTTCACTGGGGTTCCCTGCTCAAGTAATATTTATTCAAACATTTCGTTATATTTAACACATATTTATGAATAATTATGCCAAACTTCAAATTTTATTCAGTTTCAATTTAAAAATAATTATGTACTACTATTATAATTATAAACTATAAAGCTTGATGTAGTGAGTGGCTCACTCACTGATACTAAATGTTGATGTACTTCCTCGCGTCTGACCCCATTGTGTGCGTACATTCTCAGTTCAGCAGTGGTTTCGGTAGTCAGAGACCCATGTCACTTTGGGCCAGTACTCCTTGTAAGCATAGGATAGCAACATGTGACCGTTTAGTATGTTAAATTGGGCTAGGCCTATAAATTCTAAGCTATAAAGGGGCTCAAACAAGCATTAGAGTAAAGAGCAGATCTTGAAAAAAAAAAATGTTAAGAGATGATAGATATCAACCATCTTCACCACCACAGTAAAGTTGCTGTGGTATTGACCCACCCACCTGCCCATACTTGTGCAGAAGTATTAGCTCTCCTGCCAAACCATACTAGTACTTGGTGATGGCTCATCCACCCACCACCCACCCATCCATGAATGGTGGAAATGTCAAACAGTGTATAGCTTTATATATAGCAGTTAATGTATCTTTAAAGCTCAATGTAGTAACTGACTCACTCTCTGACATGTTGATTCACTTCCTCGTGTCTGATTCCCATCCTGAGTATACTTGAACTATAGCTCTTGGTCTGTAACCTCCGGAACAACTAACAAAACGTCCTTTTTATTTATAAACAGATGATGGATTTTTTTCGGTCGAAAAAATTTTAGGCCATGTATTCCTTAAGGGCAACTTCCTTCATTTGGTACTTGGTGTAGTTGTGAGGGTTTAAAAGAAAACATATTTTATAATCATATTATGTAACAGTTTAAACAAAATATGTTGTAACTTGCCAAAATGTGGTTTATTTTAATCTACTTCACAAAGTCTATGAGTACAATTTTCAAAACTGACATGTGCATGCTTAAAAAATGTGTCACTTACATGACAATTTCAACTTAAAAATTCACATAGTTTTCGATATTGGGGGCACAAACCATAATAACTAACTATAAAAAAAATATAAATGAAACAAATTGGCCAATTTGGAGTACCATTCAATTTATAACCACTAACCAAAATCATGATTTCTTATAATAGAATGAGAAGAATAAATTTATTCCATAAAAATACATATTTACAAAATACAAAACCAGGTTTGGAATTAATAGTCATCTTTAAAGTTGTGATGACTATATCATATGGTTTGTTGTCAGCTACCATTTGTTAATTTCAAAATGCGGCGATGTATATTTGGATCCAAAGTCATGATGGCATATTCATTGAATAAAAATTTTAAATGATCTGTCACAAAGCTAAGTCTAATCCATCGAGTCATTTGAGACCTGCCTCGCTGATTTTGTTTATGCTGGCTAATCCATGCATAAAAGAGCGCAGGGGGCACTCTGTAACTATGTGATACATTGTTTGGATTGACTCCCCGCAATCACATGACTTATCTAGTGTCAATTCCCATTTATACTTCCAGTAGTTGCATCTGCCAACGCCAGTTCGGAACCGATTCAAGAGTGTCCATTCCCTACGAGGGAGGTTCTTCCCACCTACAGGTTTTGACAGATCGTTAATAAAGAACTTATTTCGTCCATCAAAATTGTTCCACGCTACAGCCCAGCTAGTATTGGGCGAGAAATTCGATCTGCTCACTGGAAAGCAGAGTTTCCAGATTCACTGGAAAGTGGGTTTTTCAAGATTTTAAGCGACCCTTCTGACATGGGAGATCCTTTGTAATGGGGAGGTGCACAGTAATTCATTAAGAATCTTCAGTAGTGCCTCCTGACGTTTATCTCTGAAGGAGTTATATTGCACAGCACGGAGCCAAGGAAGTGGAGTTGACATGAAAGTGATGACTAGTCAAACTTAAGCAAGCAGACAATTACACTTCAGTCTAAAATTAATATACACAGCAGAGCTGGGTCTCTGCAACGTGCTAGTTATAAATTATATTATTTTAAATGATAACGACTGCCCAGAGTACTATCATAGGATTTAACCTATATTAATCTATTATTTCAAATATAACTAGAAAATAATACCTTATAATTCTGTGATAACTTATTGAAATTATCTAAACTCTCTGTTAAAATAGCTATCTTTTTATAAACTAGAAAATGATTGTAGAGCACCTAATGGTCCATCAACATTATTTCTATCTAAAAGCCACATTTTGATTCTTCTTTGAAACTGTTTTAAGTTAAAAAATTCTCTTATAGGTTTAGGAAAATATTAAAAGACTAACCATTAAATCTAACAAAATGATGAATAAACATTTCCCCAACAATATCTTAAGGCTCTTTAGAATCTACAACATATGATTTTCAATGTTATTACATAATAATGTAGAATAATTAAAGAATAATTAAATATTACCTTCAAGTTCAGTCTGTGTACTTCAGCAGCCAACTGGACAATGCGCAGCTGCGATGCAGATAGTCGTGAACGTAACTCATCCTCTACAGAAGGCCCTGCAGTAACTTCTGCTCTGCTGGGTGCAGGTGGTAGAGCTGGCGATGAAATGGTTTTCTCTCCCTTCAGATTTTGGGCCACCTACCAAGAACACAACCATATGAATCATATCCTCCTTGTCTGACGAGATATGGTATAAATTTCCATATTTATGTTGTAATGCATACTAATTCCAATGGCTCAATATTCCTGTTGAATTAATTTATTCAACTTAACTCTGATATTTTTTTAATTAGCTTGTATAAACTGATCTCAGTTCAAGGAGGGGATCTAATCTGTTATGGGATTACAAAGGAGATTACCATGTAAGACGAATTGACCTATGACCCCTCCTTATTCCTAAATTTGAAATCCACTGGGTGTTAAGGTTATTTTTATATGTGGTTATTTCAGTTGGTAACAAATAATAAGTCATATGATCAACATGGAACCGTTCTGTGATGAAATAAATGGTCCTAAATGATGGGTTAAGTACCTGTGAATTTTTACAATGGTTGCAGAAAAGTCATTAAGTATACTGTTAGCTAAAGTCCCCTTCATAACTACACATACAACTGGAATGCTCAGGAGGAAATAAAAAATACAAACTTCTGTACTACATTGATGCAGAATTTATAAAAAATTTCACATAATTTTTTTACAACAGAAGGAAAAAATCCTTAAAGCTGGTAAACGTGGCTATCATAGTAGGAATGCTTCGATACCAAACATAATATCTCCATACTAAAAATAATTGAGACAGTTATTCATTAACGGTAATCAGTTAATAAAAGTTAATTGAATTTTATTAAATTCGAATTGAAAGAGCTTTAAATCCAATTGAAGCCTGATTATACTTCAGCTAGAAAATAAAATGGGAGTTCCCAACTTCACTTAGATGAAGAGAGAAGAAGTTATTGGAATTTGAATCGGAATAACTGTTATATTTTAATGAAGCAATGTTAATATAATTGTTGATGGAAACCAGCTGGTTGTTTCCAACTTTTTGTTGACTGAGAGCATGAACAAATTCTTTATTAGATTTAAATTTTTCTGAACAGTAAAAACTGAAATTACATTAAATACATAATTTTAGGCATAAAAAGAGAATGATGACTTTTTATGCCTTACAAAATAACAAATAACAATTATGATCACCCAGAAAAATGAAAATACAAGTCCAAGTAGAGTTAGTTCATAATAAGGCATTTCAGTAGTTAATTATAAGAGCTAAAAAATATGGAACATTAAATCTCTGAAAAATGAATGAACACATTAGCTAAATATGTCATTGACAAGCCATAAATATGTCCATTGTCGAGCCATATGGCCATTGACGAGCCATAAATATGTACATTTACGAGCATAAATATGGCCATTAACAAGCCATAGATAAATACGAGGTATAGTCAAAAAGTTTCCAGAATTGGTTGAAATATATTTATTGGAAAACATAAAAACTTGCAAACCTATTTTCCTTAAAAATACTCTCCTCCTACAACAATACACTTGTCCCTACTATCATACATATGTTCAAAACCCTTTTGATACTTATGTGAAAGCCAAGTCAGTCTCTCTCTACTCACCTGAAGAAAGTGCCAGTGGTACTGAAAATTTGTGATTCTTTTGTGTATATATTACTATTTCTCTGGTGTTAGTGAACTTGTCTTCTAAGGTAAGTTTCCTAAAGTCCTATCTCTCCAATATACTAATTTCTGGCCTAGTGCCCTTTAACCTAACCCTTATTTTTTTAAATATATTTCAATAATTTTATCACATTTATTATGACAGCTTAGCACCTGCAAACGTTTTTGTTCTTCAGGAAGAAATCAGCCAGCATGAGGTCAGGCGATTATGGAGGGTGTTCTAGAATGGTAAAACTGAGCTTAACAAGGTAGTTACATACTTAGAGGGATCAATGTGCAGGGTTATTGCCATGCAGAAAAATCCAACTATTTTCTGCTCATTTTTCAGACCATTTTCTCCTAATGGCATCTCATAAGAGCCTAAAAACTTTTGTATGGATAAATTTACCTCATATGGGATTTCATCAATCGTTATTCTTCAGTTTGCATTGACAGTTTGCCAAACTTGCTCAATGTTGTCATCTGTGGTTGCAGTCAAAAGGCGTCTACTACGAGAGTCAGCTTCAATGTTTATGCGATCTTCACGAAAACGTTTGTGCCAATCGTAAAATTGGCTTTTCTTCATTGCCTCATTTCTGTACGCTTGAATTAACATTTTAAGTGACTTTTGAGGTAAAACACTACATTTAATGTTTTTTAACTGTTCTTTAAATAAATTTCCAAAAAGCGACAATGTAAACATTCAAATATCTGAAAAGCGCTCTCCACAGAGTAACAATGGCGGCTGAGAATACTCCCGCTACCAAGTGTAGTACTAGCTGATAGACAAATAAAATTCCCACCGGCAACCAAAGCTGTGTGTCTCTGGACATTGATTCTGGGAACTTTTTTAGTGTACCTCATATAAATTCTTTAGCCAAACACAAGTGCCATCTGAACTTTCCAGCTAGTACATACTATCTCAGTATGGCATTTCAGTATAACAAAAAAAGGAAAAAAAGACTGCACCTGCAGTTTAAATTTATATACTGACCAGAGCTGCAATCTGTTCAGCCGTGGCATAGTCTTCATCAGATGCGACACTGTCATAGAGTGGTTCATCATCCAACGTGTCTTTGAGCCCAGGCTTCACACTCAGCCGGTCTAAGCAAAAGTCACATGTTACATTATGCAATGAAATGAGTTTTAAACAATTAAAATTGATGTTAAGATATACAACTACTCCCATGACAAACTTCATTGATCCAAGACTTCCATAGGCAAAAGGACTCATCAAAAACATCAACAGACCCTAAATTAATTATTGCTTACATAAGAGGCTAAAATGATGAGGTTTACTTTCATATAAGTGATATTAAATTAGAAAATTGTAATATTTGTATGCAGAGACACGAGTGAGGCTTATGTGTCAAGTACAGTTAATAGTGAACCTATAACCTGTTGCTGTTATGTCTGAATGCTCAGTTCTGCCTATAAATTGTTGTTCTCAAGAAGTTTTATTAATTTGTGTCTAAAAACTAATTAAGCTCATTACTTGGATGTTCCAGTGGAGAACTTTGCTATGAATATTGTAAGGTAAGGTTTCAATTAAAGACAGGAGCTTAAGTCAAGATTGTTCCATACAATGAGAATTCATACAAACCTCTGAGAAATGGCCTCTCGTATGATAATTTTATCAGAAAATTAAAGGCAAATCAGTTATCACAGCAAGATCAGAATTCATTGAACAAATAATAGATAACATAGATAAAAAAAAGTTAGTAGAATATTTTTGGATTTAACCAGGGCATTTGACAGTGTGTCTCACCCAATATTGTTAGATATGTTAAAACATCTAGGCTACACAAAAATCTTTAAATTGGTTCAAATTATTATTTAAGTAATTGAATGCAGTTTGTTGACAGTACATGTCAAAATAATTTTAAAGTTGAAAAAGTGTTGTCATCTTCAAGAAAGTTGAGGTATGGTGTCCCTCAGGGATCCATACTGGGTCTGTTACTCTTTTTGTGTTACTTAAAAGGATTTCCTGGAGTAATAAGCGGAAATAATGCCAGTGTCTGCTTATACGAGGCGTGTTTTTAAAGTAAGTACCGTTTTGGAATCCTGCCGCTAAAGCGCTGCGGTCGGCTTTCAGCGCATGTGTGCTGGGTACTACTATCTATTGGCAAGCCACAGCCGCCGTTACGGATCCAATCGACTGTATTAAAATTCCAGGTCATTTATGACTGTTTAAAATTCCTCCTCCAGTTAAAAATGCCGCCAACTGTGAATTATGCGCTGTGTACGTTTTCATAACGCTAAGGGTGTGGAAGCAGCTGACACCTCTTCGTGAGTATGTCACAGCGACAATTAATTTGATTTAAAAAATTGTAACCATCACAATTCTAATGTTCTAGGAATGTGAGAGAACTGGTTAAATATTTTTTGTGTGATTCTTGTCAAACGTTTGTTTTTTTGATTCTCCGTCAGCATTTTGGGAACCTACTGTAAGCATAACTTTCGGTACTTCAAACAGTCTGTCACAATTTCAATAATCGCACTTCTTGACACTTGAAGACACACTACATAATGATGCAGTTGTAAAGTGTCTGTTTTCTCTGACTTTTTTCATCAACATTTTGCACAAAGTCATCAGTAATGAGTGAAGGTTTCCGACTTCGTTCATCATCATGCACATTCGCACAACCTTAAAAGCTCTCACCCATTTCCATACCATCCCATCACTCATTCTGTTTTCTCAATAAACTTCACAGACCTCTCAATGAATGTCAGCTGCTTTCATGTCTTTATTGTTACGAAAACTTATCACAACATGTTCTTTACAGTTGGTGAAATTTTAATCAGAGGAGGAATTTTAAACAGTCATAAGCGACCTTAAATACAGTCAAATAGAGTCAGTATCTAGCATGCATGCGCTGGACGCTGATCGCAGGGCTACAGCAGTGGGATTCCAAAACGGTACTTACTTTATAAACAAGGCTCCTATGCAGATGATACTAACATTTTAACAACAGCAGAGTCTCAGGAGGAGCTGGATATATCGCCTTTTATTAATTTGTCAGCCCTCTCTCAATATTTTGGAAACAATAACCTTTTGGTTAATCTTAAAAAAAAACTAAATTAATACAATTCTTCACCAAACAAAATAAAATACAGTCAGCTCTAACAGTTAGTTTAGAAAATTATCAATTGGATTGTGTAAAAATACCAAGTTTCTCAGTTTAATAGTAGATAAAAATTTAGATTGGTCAGACCATGTCAACTACATTATTGGAAAAGTATCTTCAGGTTTGTTTGTACTAAAAAGAATGGTTAAAATTTGTAATTTGAAAACTCTAAGGTGTATTTATTTTTATTTAACTCATTCACATATTCGCTTTGGCATAGTAATTTATGAATCAACAACAAAGAATAACTTAAAAAGAATATTAAAGATACAAAAACAAGCAGTGAGAATTATTTTAGGATTGAAATGGAATGATAGTGTAAAACATTCATTCTCTGTTCTAGGATTATTAAGTGTTTTTAGCCAATATGTAAACGAAACAATAATGTAAGCCAAAAAGTGTCAACTTACAAATCAAAGTAATATGACACATTCATATAATACTAGAAATTAAAAAAATTATCAGCACCACTCATCATAACCTACATTTTTATAACAAGAAACCAAGTTTTTAAGAGCACTTCCTGACTCTATTAATAACGAAAAAACACTAAATTAAAAATTGGATCATCAACTCAATCCAGAGATCTCTTTGTCAGGCAGCATCATCATACCAACTATGCAGCAAGCAGTACAATGGCCCGTCTTCAAAGAACTGGGAACCGTGTTGCCCACATTGTTGACTTCTTTTGGGATAGTGTGATGACACTCAGAGGCAAAATAGAGGTTAAATGATTTCGTTTGTTAAACATGTAAACGCTTATTATTTGTAATACTTTAATGAAAAAATGGAGATATCTGTTGATGTGTAAAATAAAATATTGTATGTTCATAAATAAAGCTGTAATCTTTTTTTGAGATTAAAATTGGCCTTATGGAGAGTCAAATTCAATATGACAGCAGGTGTAGCAGAGAATCAAACAGTAGATGCGAGATCACAGCATGTCACTTGCACTCAGCAAGATGGAGATTGTCGTTCTCACTAAGAAGCAAATTCAGACAATCATCCCTATGCATGTTGGAGATTTCAACTGGAGACTAAACCTGCGTCAAAATACCTTGGGAGTAAGGATTGATAATAGGATGAGAGATTATTTGTTGCAATCTACAATTTAACTAAAGTGATTGTGGCATGACATTAAATATATTGTCTGCTTGGAAAATATTTTCAAGCATTTGATAAGCTTCTTGATTTCAGAGTAAAGTAATAATTGTTAGTTACTTATTTGTATAGAAGAAAATTTTAAATAGTTACCAAAGAAAGATTGCCTCCTCTTGGCATCGGTTAGGATGTCAATAACAAGGGAGGCAAATTCGCGTGGACTAAACCTTGCCAACTTCTGTCTTCCTTGATTACGCATCGTTGATAGTTCAGGATTGACTGGCAGAAACGGCACAGCACTGTGCTCCATACATGCAGGCGTGGACAGCCAAACTGGGCACAAGTTATCAATTAGTACAAGAAAAATCCATCTTACATTTTATATAAAAGTTTAATTAGATTTATTACTGATTATTTACATAAGAATTGGACAATTGACTGCATTACAAACATTTGCTAAAACCATCAGCTGTATATTCCAATTAATAAATGACACACAGATTGAGCCATCATTGATAATGATTAATTATAAGTTAATGAATTAATCTATATTAATTTTTGTTGATTGGGTTTTGTAATTAAATAACTTTTATAATATGTTGCAATATGTTCACCTATTGGAATAGAGGAATAATAGTTGGCAATGAGGAGAACGAAGGAACTTTATTAATAAATAAGTGATTAAATGAGCAGTATATAGACTTCAAACTACAATATATTAATAACTACAAAAGGCTTCGTACCTTAACCTGTTGACTAGTAATATATTTTGACCCCGATCTAGGAAGTATGTTACATGACGTTTGAGGATCCACGTTAGGTGACGTGGCCATGCGGCCTTGTGTCGTTTCCCGCCTTCCCATTATAGCATCTTCCAATAGCTTCTAGAACTCTAAATACGGTGTCCTATTATATTAGATTTGTCATTTCAACTCCTAAATTAAAATGATAGCAATTATATGGTGTTAACGTAGACCAGTTGCAATGTTATCTACAGTTGATAAAATTAAAATGGAAAATGTAAATACTAGAGCTAAGGAAAGAAAAGTAAAACCAAAATGTGTTATAAATTATAGCAATATTGGATCTATAGACAAATCTGATATGATGCTTTCTTACAATGACTATAAAAGAATAACAGTGAAATGGTATACTAAGCTCCAATTTGACTTACTAGATATCACCATCCTCAATGCATATTATATCTTCAGACATCTCATCAAAGAAAAAAAATCTTAATTCTAAAGTATACATAATGGATATCCAAATGAACCTTAAAAGGCAACTTATAGAGTCACATGCATATGCAGTCAAAACGCTTGTCGTTCCACCCCGCCCTGCCCAATGGTGATAATAACGCCCTACAGCTCACTGCATACAATTTTCCTCTGCCGCAACCTATGAATGAGAAACGTAAAAGAATACTGAAAATATAATGTTATGTATGTATATGCACACTTATAAAGAAGAGCCTAAATTGTAAGGATACTTCTTATGAAAGTTCTGTTTGTAATTTTCCTTTTTTTTGTATATTGTTTTCAGAATTATCTATAAAAAAAAGTAATGATATTTCCGTGATAATGGGACCTTTTAAATAAATTTCGGATTCATCTAGTGTAAAATAAAAGGAATCATAACAATAAGTAAACAAAACTTTTTCTTACTCCTTGAGTACTATACTATGGTAAAACAAATATTCAATGAAGGCATGGCACTTGGGATGTCATATGACGTGGATACTCTTAAACAGGTTAAAATGAATCCAAACAAATGCGAAGACATTACAAATACAATAATGAAATGTTGTCAAGGAGATATTAGAGTCAGTGTTTTACATACTGAAGGTTCTGAAAACTACTACAGTTAAGAGTACAGTCAATAGGAAAAAAATAAAACATTTAACTTAGCTGTTTCTTGAACAGACAACTAACAACGAAAAAGAAAAATCTGGTTGAAAGACATGCATTTAAAAAAAAATATGAACAAGGGTCAAATCGATTAATTCAACGTTCTGGAATTTAAGGTTATTTATAATTGTAGGATTCACTCTCAAATGTGCTAGGAACAATCATTCTATGACATTATCTTAGATCTTAGGCTTAAGCGGCCGGTGTAATAACTAGAATCTAAATTTTCCACATTTACAGTGTTATCGCTGAGACTGATGATGCCACATCACAGCATAGGCAAAACAACGTCTGGTTGTCTTGTAAATATTGTAGCTAGCACCTTGATACAGTTGTCACCGGAAAATATAGATTTTAGTTATACTATGATGTTGCTAGACTAGTTTTTAAATTTGTCAGGCTATTAGATTCTAAGAGGCTAATACGTCAGGCTCTAAGCTTGACAAATTAGGTAACATTAGTTGTACCCCCGCAACGAATTGCGGAAAATGTGTTTGAGAAATAAATAAAATTTAACAATTGACTTTATTAATTTTTATGGAAGATAAATTATATCATTTTGGAGGTCTCGAATATATTATATACTATTACAATGCTTACTACTTTCAAACAATGTTCAAAGTTCTATTAGTTTTTGGACAAATTTATACTTTAATATCATTAAATGAGCGTGCTCTGGATATTGCAACATAAAGCTGTCCATAGCTAAACATGGTTCTGGGAAGTCTAAGGTCTGTCGCTACACAGTCATAGCTACACGGTCTAAGGTCTGTCGCTGAGTCACACCCACATCCTCAAGTTGGCATAGAAATATGCCATCCACTAAATATACAGCCAAATTAAAATATAGCACATGTCACAGTGCTTACTGAGAAATCAATTTTTTTGAAGGCCTCCATCGTTAGGATACACTCTTACACTTCGATTAGAGGGCAGGGGGGCTTCCATCAACAGTTTGAAACACAGCAGCAACCTTTGACATGGCATTGGTCCTGGTGAGATTTATGGTAAAATCTCATAATCATTGTAAGAACGATTTTCTTTTAAAGCTTGTAGTTTTTCTTCTGCAATATTTAGGTGCATCGTTTAATACATTTTTTTTTGTACATATTACATACAATATAAGATATTAATTTAAGTACATCTTCTCTTAAATTTGAATATGTGCCATCCTTACTTGAATAGCCTTCTCAAAATTAAAAATGTACAGCTGTCCATATGAAAGGTTGTTTTTATTGGTTGAATATAGTGGTGAAATCAAATGATGAACATTTCATTACATTATACGGACCATGGTTTATATTTCAACCATGCCAACATAAATTTCTCAATTTCAGGATGTATGAGGGTTTCAGATCATTTAATTTTTCCATTACTACAATATAAACTAAACTTCCCAGTCGTATTTTTTTTCACAATCAAAATTAAGTGGAGAGCAATGTTGACATTTATTACACATATTCACAGTGTTAAAATAAGCTACTTATTAATCGTGATTTGAAATGGCACAGTGGTAGCCATTAATGAAAAAACTTTCTTGTGATTCAATGGACATTACTTTGTCTATCTTTTTTTAACACTGTAATTTGTCTTTTTATTGGGAACCGATTTACTGAGGGACGTTTATTAATATTAGTATAAAAATACAAAACATCACAGTGTCCATCTAAGTTTCCTGTGAAACACAAGTTGCTAATTATGGATCCACGTCCAAAGTCTAGAAGGTTATTTTCTACCATATATTATGGACTATGAATGTACAGTCTAGAAACAGGTTACATAAAGAAATAAGTTCATTATGTCCATCGTATTAATAATTTCTTGATGGCAAATCAATATATTCTTCTTTGGACACAACTGGTTTATGGTAGCTCTCATCACTTATTATGAAATCCTCATAGAATTCCCAATGTTGCAATATGTAATTTACAGCTTTGCATCTAAGTTCAATATGTCTACTTTGCGTGTTGTTTAGGCAATAAGACACAGTTTAAAATAAACAGTTTCCGTCACTATCGCTTATGACTAAGTTTGATGTCAATGAAAAAACAGAAAACAAATTAAATATTATATAAAATAAATTACAATAAATCCTCTTCCAATTTCGACAGCTAACCTATATCAAGATAACAAATTAATCATCTTTAGTCAATTATTTATTACTGTTCCTTCTAATATTAAATTGAATGCTTAAAAACACCTGATTTGTAAACTCTCATGACGTTAATGGAATAAACTAAACACTTAACAAAGAAAACATCCTTTATTTTTAAGTGTTTCAGTAATCCAGTGTTTTGAAAACTCCCTTGACATCAACAACTAACGTAAATATCAGGCAGTCAAAGTCGGTCTAAATGTCTTGGAATTTGAACTTACTATTTACGTTTCAAAAATATTTCAAGAAACAGCTGTTTCACTTCTGAAATGCATGATTAAAAAAACGTGTTAAATGATTCTGTCGTCTGCTGGACTTTTTAAATACTAAATTAGTGATGAGTCGGTTCCATTTTTTTTCGGTTTCAGTTCCGTTCTTTACCGAAATCGGTTCTCAGTTCCCGGTTCTTAGTACTTTTTGACAAAGTCTCAGAAAATTTTTCTAATACCTTTACGCTAGTGAATCAACAAATTATGTGGAATCAGTTAGTAAAAACAGTGCATAGTATTTTGGCGATTTCTCCAATATAAAGTATAATACACCCTAAAAATATATAAAATGACATACAATATTTCCAATAACTAGAGGATTTCTTAACTTTTTATTTATTCTTATTGTATGATTGTTTGTTTACACTTTTTGCACAAAAAAAGTATTTACTTTAAATTTAAAAAAGTATACAATTTAGTTAAATGGAATATAATGCTCAAATTATGCAATTGAAATTTACCTTGAGGAAATCACAAAACTTATAAGCCTAAAGAAAACTGAAAAATAACCTGCGATTTTAAGTCTGGTTTAGTTATAAGATTTATTCAAAAACAAATCAAAATTGGTTGAAATCACCACAACTAAATTTTAGAGGTTGGTGTAGTTGTAGTACGTCAAAAATAAACAGCAAAAACAAATAATAATATAATTAATTAAAAAAAAATTATTTTTATTAATTATTGAAAAAAAAACTGTTGGTTCTTTTCTCAATTGGTGATAATACTGAATTAAGAAAATATAAATGCTACTCACATTCATAAAAAACTATTCAGCCACAAATGATAATAATACCACAAATGTTTTTAGAAATTACAGTCTACATTTTGTTTTAAATTTAAGAAATAATATACTATTTAGAGTTAATGAATGTTAAGTCAATGCAATTTAAAACATTAATCCTTAAAAATTTATTTTTCAATCTAATTCCCTAGGTTTTATATGCATTGTTTTTTCATTACAAGTTTAAATAAATAAACTCTAATACCGTAAGTTCATCATAAAAACATTTTATTTTTCAAAATACACAATAAAACTAGAAGCATAATTAATTTCAGAATGTTAGGAATTTAGAGAATTAAACAAAGAACATAGAGGAAACATTTTAAAGGCTAAACAAAGTTATATGGATGATAAAATTTTTAACTCCAAAAACGTCTGTAAGACAACTTGGAATCTAATTAATACAAATATAACAAACAAAATGAATGCTGTTAAGAACATTGAAGAGATAGAGATAGATGCACAACTATGTAAAGATCCTATTGTTATATGCAATGCTTTTAATGATCATTATGTCAATGTGGTTGAGTCAGAAGTCATTCCAAAAATAAATACACTTAATATACCTGTACCCAATTTTGTAAGGCATAATCAAAAATTGAAATTCCGATGTGAACCAATCAGTGAGACAGATATCAGTAAAATAATATCCAAATTTGATAATAAAATTTCGTCTGGCTTTGACAACGTTCCTATAACTGTAATAAAATATGCTCAAAATTCACTTCAAAAGCCCCTTGCGCACCTAGTTAATTCATCTTTCATATCCGGCATATTCCCAGACAAATTAAAAATTTCAAAAATAAAACCACTACATAAAAAAGGAAATCAATTACATATATCTAACTATCGCCCAGTGGCCTTGTTACCTGTTATTTCTAAAATTTATGAAAAGGCCATGTATATTCAACTCGTCAACTATTTAGAAAATAATAATTTGCTTGACAAAGAGCAGCACGGGTTTAGATCAAACCACTCTGTAATATCAGCCGCTGCTACATATGTTGATTCTATAATTAATTCAGTTGACAGAGGAGATAAAGTAATTGGGATATTTATGGATTTAAGTAAGGCTTTTGACAGTGTCTCTCATCAAAAGTTGTTGGTAAAACTCGAAGGGCTGGGAATTATCGGAACGCCGTTAAGGTGGTTTCAATCATATTTAGCTAATAGAAAACAGTTTGTTGAAATTATGAATATAAACAATTACAACCAGTTAATCCATATTAAATCACAGTTAAGAACAATTAAACATGGTGTACCTCAAGGCTCCATTTTGGGGCCGTTACTGTTTCTCTGCTATATGAAAGGGCTACCTAGTGTAATTTCTAACGTTACAAAAAATACCATTTGCTTATATGCCGATGATGCCAATCTTCTTGTTAGTGGAAAATCAAATCATGAGATAGAGACTTCTGCCATAGATATCCTGAGAGATATTAGGAATTTTCTATCAAATCACCAATTATTGCTAAATCTTTCTAAAACTAATTTTACATATTTTAATATAAAAACCAGTATCAATCCGATATTACCAACTCTGCAAATGGACAGTGTAGAAATAAAAAAGGTTGAAAATATCAAATTTCTTGGATTGCACATAGATAGTAAATTGAGTTGGAATCATCATATTGATCATGTGGCAAACAAAATTTCATCAGGCTTATTTGCACTTTACCGGCTATCCAAATTTTGTAAACTTGAATCATTAAAGCTAATTTACTTTGCCCACATTCATTCACATTTATCTTTTGGAATTAATATCTACGGAGGAACTTCCCAAACTAACATGGACAGGCTTTTGATATTACAAAAACGTGCAATCCGCATTATGTTGAAATTAAATTGGCAAGAATCGGTTAAGGATAAATTTACAGAACTAGGTATAATGACTGTATACAGTAACTATATTTATCAATGTATTTTGTATACTGTTCAAAATTCAAGCACTGTCTCACTGGTAGGGGATTTTCACGAATACTTCACAAGGAATAGAAATAATTACTCTATACCATCTCATAGACTAGGATTCTTTGAGAAAAAACCAACATACACAGGCATAAAAGGTTATAATTCTCTTCCTAACATCTTAAAAAACTTTTCCAACATTAAAAAATTTAAAAATAATCTAAAAAATTACTTTTTAACAAAACCTTTATATTCAGTTGATGAATTTTTCCACGGAGACTACTTACATTAGCATTATTATGATAAGTGATAAGGATGATAATTTATATATATGATGACGCCATTCTTTGTACATGATTACAAATGATGAATAAAGACGATTTTCATTTCATTTCATTTCATTTCATTTCATTTCATTTCATTTCATAGGTGAGTTAGAGCGCTGCCGGACTGCTATACATATATGGAGCCCAGTACACTATTACCTATGGTTATAATGCATTAGGCAACATTTGCTGAATATAACAATGTCAAGCTTGTTTTCGTCTGATCAGCTTAGAAAAAGTTGTGTTACGAGAATTTCTTTGTAATTAAGTTAAAATTTTGAAACTTGCAAACCATACTCTCAAAAACATAGCAAACTACCCAATAAACACTATATAGTAGGTTATTTACCTTTGTGATCCGTCAAGTAATCCAACATTTGTAGCTTTGCTACGCGTGTTTCAACCTGCCATCTTGCAGGTCATCATGAGGCTGAATGTGAAACTGAAATAAAACTACATTTTTCATTGGTAAACACTTATCGCCGTGAAGGTCGTCAAAGTTAAAAACGTATAAATAAAACACAAATTAAAAACGAATAAATAAATTTCACATCGAATTTAATTTACAACACCGCTATATGTATCATGGATTCAGATGGCAGATGTCAAGGACACGCACGTCACAGAAACATTGATAACAACAGCTGACCAAGACCCCACCAGTCACCACACACGCCCCTGCAGTACCGCTCCAACTACTGTGCGTGTCGGTACGGCTGGTACTACCTTGGCCAAGGACAGACAGTTTATGTCCGATGTTCAAGTTCGTGTCTTCATGTTTTGTGTTTTATTTATTCGTTTTTAATTTGTGTTTTTTTATACATTTTTAACTTTGACGACCTTCACGGCGATAAGTGTTCACCAATGAAAAATGTAGTTTTATTTCAGTTTCACGTTCAGCCTGATGATGATCTGCAAGATGGCAGGTTGAAACGCGCGTAGCAAAGCTACAAATGTTGGATTACTTGACGGATCACAAAGGTAAATAACCTACTATATAGTGTTAATTCAGTAATCCGGAGGCCTAAACATGAAAATACCCAATAAAGTTTCATTAAGAGTCTGCATTCATTTTCAAACCGGACATACGTTCACACGTATCCAAATTAAAGTATTTTTTAAACAAATTTTTTGCAATGGATTGTAATTGCTTTGCGAATTCCTAATTAGTTTTATAGAAAAAATATAAAGAATATTTAGTTTGAAGTTTTTATTTTCACCTATTTTTCAAAACTAGGCGTATGTATTCAAAATATCAAAAGCAAACCAAATGTGCAATATGATAACATTTAAAAATGCCAACTCATCCACAACTTTTGGTCAATAAATAACGAAAAACTATAGATTTGCAAACAACATTGTTTTTATGGGATTAAAACCAACATGGCCAACAGCCTCCGCAGACTCTTAAAACTGAACACGAGTTTTCAATGGACAAAGTTAAGATTTGTATTGAAGAATGAAAAAACCAGCTCTTTTTTTGTTTTAATTGAAATTGTAAAATGAAAACGTGACTCAGCAAAATTGTTATTTATATCAATCAACACAAAGTGAGTTGATAATAAAAACAAGTTATACAACCATTGCTTTATTGGTTTAATTTGTCTAAGCGTCAAAATTTGATCACCAAAGTTTTGTTAAGGAAAGAAATTCATCAGTCTTCCATTAATCATTTTCTGTGATGGCTAGAGATAAGGCCCCTGGCCTTGAAATATCCCCAAGACTGTTTACCTTTTGTGTGTGTGTTTTTTTTAACTTTTAAAAAACTTACCAAAGGAATATATTTAAAACGTTAAGCCTGCTTTCCTGTCCTAAACAAAACCTAAATAATTCTTGCACTTGCCCTACTGTGAAAAACTAACCTGTAGTTGAAAATAGTCGACTCTAACCCTTTGACAGGTATTGACATCACATAAACGTCCAGTATCACATAGAACCTCATAAGGATGAGTTTTTCAAACTTAAATGTACAAAAACTGAGTTTTTTAAATGTTTATTGGATGTTGTCCAATGAAGTTATTTCATTTAAAAAGTTAATTTTTACTACAAAATAAGTAAATATAAACTAAAAAAAAAAAATTAAACATGTTTTGTCAAAAAAATAAACTTATTAGTTGAAATTTACTATAAAAAAAAAAAGAAACTATTTAAGGTAAATGAGTAATAATTCGTCATTTTACATATGAAAGAAGATTTATTAGATATAAAAAATACAACAAGTTATTTTATAAGTGTTAAAAAGTTCCGTTTTGTGTGGTAAAGATGAAAACACTCAGGAACACAAAGCGCTACATCACATTCCTTGCACATAAACGGTGTCTCTCACCACTTTTGTGGTTCGATTGTCGACCATTTTTACAATGATGGCACTTCCGTTACTAAATAATACTCGCTCATAAAAATATACTAGATATAAAACAATTTTTGGATAATTCGAATTTTTTTATTGGTCCCTTGAGGTTCGAATTATCCAAGTTTCACTGCACTATTTTTGTCTAAGATTATTATAAGTAGGCTACACTAATACGCTATCCATTCACATGTTGTTTGCTGAAATCGGATAAAAAATAAATGTTTAGGCTAGTAGGTACGTAAATATATACACGGCCATCAAACGACACTTGAAAAATAGTGCTTACTGTAAAAATTATAAAAATGATTTTTGGGAGTTCTTAGAACAGTAACACTTGATAAAACACATTTATAAATAGAAATATAAAAAATGTATTATAGTAGTGCCATAAATAAGATGTTCGCGCTATATAATACCATACTACGTCGTAAATAAAATAAACAATCTATTTAGATTGCACAGAAATAATATATACTATTTTTAATTTTTTTCTATGATTATTATAAGTAGGCTGCACTAATACCCTATCCGTACACGTTGTTTGCTGAAATCGGATAAAAAATAAATGTTTAGGCTAGTACCTACATAAGTATCAATTTATAATTATTTTAGACACTAAAAACCACTATAACACATTGTACTATGACTACACTAGACACAACATATAATTTTATTTATTAAAATAGTAACTTGTAACACTTACAGCGAATAAAACACTCACAAAGAAAATCAGACACGCAACAAGTCAAAATGGCTATGTCTACTCTACCCGTGTCGTTGACGGACTCTGCTTCTTCCAGTAAAGTGAAAACTTGTCACATGACCATTGCCAACCTACTTCACGAAATTCGCTCGAAGCGGCACTGATCAACTCAACAACTAAATAATCTATCTAGCTATTTTTTTTTTTTTTTTTTTTTTTTTTTTTTTTTTTTTTTTTTTTTAGTTTATATCTCAATAAATAAATTATTAGCTAAACTTTAATCAACTGCATATATTATGCCGTACCTCGCTTTTGGGAAATCATGTAAACAAGGGTTTACAAAAACATGTTTTTTGTAAAATACCCAATGCAGCTAAGAGAATGAAATTGTTTTGTTTTGTTGAATAGAGTATTTCATTCTCTACATACTGACATATGGTACGCCTTACTCCATCTTCTGGTTTTTGTTCAATGATATGTCAAACATCTGCAATTTTACTCCTTCCAGACATCCGCCGGGCGGGAATTGAGCAGGAGTTTCAAGTTGCACGTTTTAATTTTATTTCCCACAATGGCATAAAAAAATTAATACAAATCTGATATGTATAGAAAGGAACATTATGCGTCGATTGGTACCAACTTTGTACTTGATAATAAACATATGTTTTATTGATTTTAAAGCAACAGACTAAATTATGCCGTTCCTCGCTCTTAGAAGGGGTTTTGTGAACAACATAAATTATGTAATTCCTAACGATCTAGAGTTAAACACTCAAAGCATTGGACATCTCCAAATATCATCAATGAACATATTATGAACAATCCAATGCTAATAAATAACTTTCTGATTTTTATTGATACAAAAAGAGCAATAAGAATAATGTTGAAGTTGAATCAGAGAGAATCAGTTAAACCTTTTTTTCGTTAAACTCTGTATAATGACAATTTACAGCCTTTATATCAATGTATCATCACAAAAAATCAATGTATCATTATCAATGTATATTAATCACAAGACAAAATTCCAGTTCCGTTTCTCTCTTGGGTGAGAATCACAATTACTTCACAAGACATAGAAATCAGTATATTGGAATCAGTATACAAAAAATTGTATATGTTGGAGTCAAATGTATTAATAATCTTCCAAATTTCATAAAAGAAGAAACCAACTTTAACAAATTTAAGAGACTGCTTAAGGATTATATCATTGTCATTTTATTCTTTTGAAGAGTTCTTCAACTAGCACTATAGCCCTACTGTATATTTGTTATATTGACCTAGTTAGTATACAGGGTGAGGCAGACCACCCGTGCAGCATGTATAGCAGGAGAACGGTTTGGTCTAGTGGCCTAAAACAAAATGCTTTCCCCCTATATTGCATATGGGGAGTCCATTAAAAATGTTTTCATCAACCTTTTCGTAAAGAGTGTTGAAAAACTAGGGGCCATGGGTTCGAATCTCAAAATTATCAAATGCAAACCTATGGCAAATAATACATCATTTTAAAGGTCTTGTTGAAAGAAACTCATTGATGAAAACAAAATTCATTTATCATGACACATTTCAAAATGGCGGCCATTTTTGTGAAAAATATTGACGTTTACGGAATACCCTATAGTTTTCTTACTGTTTGAGATAGGTTCATTCCAATTTCAATTTCTTACTTGCAAAACCTTCAGCTTCACTCTGATATGCCGCATGACTACTTTTATCATTATTTTGATATTGGCCCCCCTAATAAGAATTTTGAAAAATTAAAAATTCCCTAAAGTCAAAATTTTTAAATAGCAACATGCATCATGTTGTATGTCATTTTAAAGCGCTTGTTAAGACAAACAAATTTTGCATTACAATTTTTTTTGTATCTCCAGTGGTTTTTGAGAAATAAGCACAAATGTGTTTTTAATAATAATTTTCCCACCTTTTTACATTACTTTGGCCATACATTTTGTATTTAAAAAAATGATCAGATTTAAAAAAATATAAATTGGTATTTTTACTCTTAATTTCTCTTAAAAAATACACGACTTGTATTTTTTACAAGATTTGTAAATTCTTATATTTATTTTCTAACTTTTAACATAATTGCAACCTTAAAAAATTAATAAGTAATAAGAGTATCGTACAAAAATATCCAGAATCCAACTGAACTTACTTTACTGTAGTTTACATGTGCTCGAATTGAAAACCATTATTTTCTATACATAAATCTATTCTGGAGGTGAAGCTATCTACAGCTCGCAATACTTCTTCGCCACTGATAGAATTTATACCATGTCTGATTCTCTGCATCATATCTTCGATTGTTGTTGGTCGTCTTTTGTACACTAAATCTTTCAGCCTACCCCACAAGTAGAAATCCATACAAGTTAAATCAGGAGATCTTGGAGGGTAGTTGACAGGACCACCTCTTCCAATCCACCTTTCAGGATAGTGTTCATCAAGAGTTTGTCTGACGTTGTTGGCGTAGTGAGGTGGTGCCCCCATCATTCATGAACCACAAATTTTCTATGTCTTCGTCGGGTATATCTATTAATAAGTTAGGCAGGTGGTTTAGCAAAAAGTTGTTATAAGTGTCTCCAACTAGGTGTTCTCTGAAGAAAAAGGGACCTATAATTTTTCCACCAAGGATGCCACACCAAGTATTCAAAGTCCAGTATCTCTGGTTATCAACCTCTCGCATCCAGTGTGGATTCTCATAGGCCCAGTACCTCATATTATGGCGGTTCACTTCACCATTACTGCGAAAAGTTGCTTCGTCACACCACAGTACATTACGAAAAAAATGTTCACGTTGTTGTAACATTTCCCTAGCCCACAAACAAAAATTCATTCTTCGATGGCTATCATCACCATGCAGTTCTTGGTGTAATGATATCTTGTATGGGTGCATTTTGTTATCTCTCAAGATTCTCAACATTGACCTTTGACTCACACCCGCATCTAGAGCTATTCTTCTGGACGAGTCAGTTGGATTGAGTTGAACCGCTGCCAAAATGTCTGGTGCCGTATCACTTCTTACAGGCCTAGCTAGGGTTTTTCCTTTATTGAAATCAGGCTGAACCTGTCCTTTTTCACGCACACGACTAGCAAGTCTTTGAAAGGCCATTCTTGATTGAACTTCTCTGTCTGGATAACGTTCTGCGTAGAGATTCGCAGCAGCTGAGTAATTCTGGAAACATTCGCCTAACACCATTAGCATTTGGAAAGCCTCTTCATTTGTGTACGGCATTTCAATAAATACAGAACTATCATTCACAATAAAAGGACAAAATAAGGAGTAAAATGGAGAATTAAAGTGGTTGTCAAATAAAATAAGTTTTGTTTCAGGAACTAACATGAAGTGTACAATAATGCACTAGAACAGCTGATTTTATAAACAGCTGAAAATAATCAGCTGATTAAACAATCATAAGATTAATAATAATTGCAGTAACCCAGGAGCAAAGTATCAACTGGTTGTACAGAACAGTAAAGGCCGATTGTGAAAGGTACCTAACCATGCGAAGCGAGTAATGGTACTGTGTATAAAAATTATTAATATTTATTTATAATATTAAAGTATAAATATACAACAAACAATTTTAAATGATAAAATTACAATTATGGTGATTTCTGTTTTTTACAAAGGTCTCTTAATTTTAGCGAATCATACAAATCCGGAACCAAAAGGCCATCTGCCACATATTCCCTTCAAGATTATCTTAGTAATAAGCTTTATACCAGATTGTAATAATACCATATCAGTATTATTAGCAATGAAAACACAGTACTTAATGTAAAACGCTTTTTGCCTGTATTTGTCAAATTGAAATATCTTAATAAAACATAAATTTGCTTACATAATTCCTTATTTCGATTTATGCAATTAAAATGTTAGATTTTGACTCAGTTCTTTCAGTTTTGGATGTCAGTGGCCAAAGTAACGTAAAAAGTTGGGAAAATTATTATTAAAAACACGTTTGTGCTTATTTCTCAAAAACCACTGGAGATACAAAAAAAGTGTAATGCAAAATTTGTTTGTCTTAACAAGCGCTTTAAAATGACATACAACATGATGCATGTTGCTATTTAAAAATTTTGACTTTAGGGAATTTTTAATTTTTCAAAATTCTTATTAGGGGGCCAATATCAAAATAATGATAAAAGTAGTCATGCGGCATATCAGAGTGAAGCTGAAGGTTTTGCAAGTAAGAAATTGAAATTGGAATGAACCTATCTCAAACAGTAAGAAAACTATAGGGTATTCCGTAAACGTCAATATTTTTCACAAAAATGGCCGCCATTTTGAAATGTGTCATGATAAATGAATTTTGTTTTCATCAATGAGTTTCTTTCAACAAGACCTTTAAAATGATGTATTATTTGCCATAGGTTTGCATTTGATAATTTTGAGATTCGAACCCATGGCCCCTAGTTTTTCAACACTCTTTACGAAAAGGTTGATGAAAACATTTTTAATGGACTCCCCATATGCAATATAGGGGGAAAGCATTTTGTTTTAGGCCACTAGACCAAACCGTTCTCCTGCTATATATGCTGCACGGGTGGTCTGCCTCACCCTGTATAAGACTTTTAATAGTAGTAAATTATACTTTATGACGGCATTCATTTGTGATTGTTACACAATTCTTTGAATAAAGTGATTTGATAACATCTGGGCTTTTTTTATTTACCTATGAGTAGAGGCTTTAATTTTTCTTGTACTGACATATTTGCTGTAAGCAAAAGCGTAATGCAGTGTTTGCTGTGCTTACCTCCATGGCAATTTTCATCTCTGAACTCTTAAGCCTTATTATCAGGAAAGCATTTGTAAAATAGAGCCGTCTCATCTGCATTACAAACATTTTTCGGATATCTTTTTTTTTCGGATAACATTTTTTGGACCAGTGAACCATACATTACTCAATATCTGGAAATTCAGGTTTCCTTTTCTCTTACATTGTACATTACTTTGACTGGCTCGTTTCAGGATCTCAGCCTCGTTTTACAAAATTGTGGAGAGCTTACTACATGGGATGTTGAATTCAGCAGTAATGTCTTTTTTCTTCTGCTTTCTCTTATTGAGAGTCGATTGTAGTTAGTTCCTGAATCCCTTCTAGCAAATATAATAGAAGCATTTACTTTATAATATCTGAAATCTACTATTTAATAAATAGCGCTCAATAACTACTTATCAAATATTATGTTTATACACAATGTTAGCTTTTTTTAAAATGTAGTTTCAAAATAATCATTAGAGCTTACGAGGTAAACATATTCAACTTACTAGCTTCTGTTTCCCTTCTGTCAACTTCATCATACACATCCATTGCTAGGTCCTCAAAAAGTAAATTTGGCAGCTGAAAAATTACATCGGTGTTAAAAACTAAAGTACATACAACTTATTAATAATTCATTTAGAGGTACGGCTGTTGTGTATGCAGTACCTCTAAAAAGAGCAAGTTTTGGTATTAAAACCTGTATGCTTTGTGAATCAAAAGGTGGGTATGTATGGAATACCATAATTTACACGGGAAAAGGGACAGTTCACAATGTAGATGGTCAAAACGTAGCAGTATCCACCTAGGTTGTGCTTGATCTTATTGAGGATTTGCTAGGAAAAGGCTATTGTTTCACTGTTGACAACTTCTATTCCTCACCACAGCTTGCAGAAATCCTTAATAGTTAAAGGATATTTATGGCACTCTTAAACTAAACCGCAAAGATATGCCAGTTGGAATGAAAAACATAAAGCAACAAAAGATGAAAAGAGTGATATTGTTGGGTTTCAAAGGGGGAACTGACCGTTATGGCATGAATGGATAAAATTGTCGTGTAATTTCTTTCAACTGTACATTCCATAAATATGGTAGAGATTTAGAACAGGGGCGAATCCAAGCTTCGACTGGAATGTCTTGTTTCATATTATGATACGATGGGCGGAGTTGATTGAGTGGACCAGCATTTGCCAACTATTCAACTACTCGAAAACGAGGTAAGAAGTATTACAAAAAAATTTTTTCATCTCTTGGATCTGGCACTGTGGAACTTTTTCATATTGTACAAATGTCTGGTGGTTCACTAAGCTCTCTTTTGTACCTTCTCTCCATCATTGAGAAAATCAATTAATCATACCATTCTGATTCAATGAAATCAAAATCTGGGCAACCAAGTAACTCAATGAATCCTCTTCGTCTGACAGAGCGCCATTTTCTGGAGTACATACTAGTCACAGGAAAGAAGTCCAATCCGACATGCCAGTGTGCAGTCAAGTACGGGACGTCCACGGAAATAAGATCCAGCGTGAATGAAAGTTCTACTGCCCTGACTGTGATATTGGCCTTTGCGTAGCTCCCCCGTTTCCATGTATATTGTACAGTAGCGAAATTTTCAAATGTTTAATGATAGATTTTAAATATTCAAATGCTTATTTCTATTTAATTTGTTAAATAAAGTGTAATTTTGTCTTTCTTGATCAATTTATTAACCTATTGTGTCACATTGCACAATACTACACGTATTATATGTATGACGTTCTATAAACTCGGGCAAAAAGTAACAAGATTTAAAACTCAAAAAGTTGTAGAAAAAGTAAAATTTATATTTTATTTGTTAATATAGTATCTAAGAATACACTAAACTTTTGATTTCCAAAGTAAAAAAATTACCAAAAAAAGAACAGTTATAGCTAAAATAATATATCCAGTAAGTGGTTAATCCACTGCTGAATATTGTGCTCCCATGTGGCTCTACAGTATGAGAGGTCAATATACAACAACTAAATAAGGCAATGAGGGCTTATTGCAGTCCCCTCATTGCAACCCCATATAAATTCCTGTAGCTACAGTATTTATTTTTATCAACACTTATTGACGATAAATGTTACTGGCAGACTTACAATAACTTTGATTTACAGAACCTGTGCTGTTCGAAATTAAAAATATTATTTTTAACTAAAAATAGATATATTTAACTATATAAGGCCTTTTCAAATATATTTAATATAGAGATAGAAGATGTGACAAATGTTAAAAGTTATAGGTGGAGCACAAATATGTGGAAAGTCAATTATGAGTGAAATGTAGGTGTAATGTAATTTGACATATGTTTCCTACATTTATTTTATACAGTTTTACTTACAAAAAACTGCAGAGTATTAATATTTAGAAGTCAATTTAGCAAATAACCATTTCAACAGCATTTTTCTAATCCAAATAAAAAAAAACTGGATGAGCCTCATATATACAACTATAGAAACAGAAATAAACATGTTTAAAACATTCAAGAGAATCTAAAATTCTATCTAGTTTTAGAGCATTTACAGGGTAGTGTTATAAGAAAAAAGAGAACTTAAATAATATTATGTTACTAACACTAAAATTACTGTTGATAACTGACCAACGCATTGTACAACAAATAACTTTTACTATTTGCATTCTTCAATTTCAACTTAAAGATTTTTTTTTTTAACTATACAATCTTACTTTCTCTCCCAACTCCTGATTTTTTAAAATTCAATATTTGTTACTTATGTTTTATTAGTGTAAGTATAAAAACGTAGGCAAGTAAAAAACTTTCGTAAACTTGTAAGTAATTAAAGTTTTATTACTTACAATTCAATTGTGTTTGCCTATGTTAAAAGACACAGCCTTATTGAAAAAAATCTAATTGCCTGTCTCATTCAGCTAATAATTTCTGATTTGGCCTTCTCTGCTTCATAATTAACTTCAAGTATTAAAGCTTCAGTGGACTTATTTCCTCTACGCTATATTCCCAGATTCAAATTGACATCTAAGTACAAAATTGCATATTTCCTTGCTCTCTGTTGTAAACATATTACAGCTAGTTCAATTAACAAACAAGTGTCGACTGCAGACATCAATGCTCACTTTAAGAGAATTAGTTTAGTTTACTGAAGCCATTCCTAGATTGCATTTCAAACTTAGGTTTATTGTGCTCCTCTGTTGCCTACTAGAATAGGGTACCTATTCCAAGTGGCTTAGGCAGCTCTAAAATATTTTTCTGCAGACTAACTACTATTCTTTCTTTTGATAGCGTGTCCCCAAATATTTTCCTTCTCCTAAGCCCCAGAGTTTCACACTCAGTTAATAGGTGTTCGGCAGACTCAAGAGCCCTCACCGCAAAGCCGGCAACTGGTGTCTTCTCTGTAGACACCAATCTTTGCTAGATGTTTCCTGAATGGCCATGACCACTAATATACACAATCACCAACCTGATGTCATTCCGATTCATGGCGATAAGATTTGGTTAGCGCAGGGTTGGGTCCCCTCACCAGAGATTTTGCAAAGACCTGGCCTTGAAACCGCTGTCAAAAACTTTTGTAGCGATTTCTCGCCAAGTTCAATATTGCAGTCTTGGCAGTGGCAAGTCCAATGCCAGATACTGGTTCAGGCCCTATGAATGAAGCCTTCACTCCTATCTTAGCTAGGAGGTTAGCCTCTTAGTTAATTGTGAGGCCGCTGTGTTCTAGGACCTACCTCAATTGGACATTATTAAGGCGGGTTTGTAGGCTGCCTTCTTAGCCTCCACCGTAAGGTGAAGGTCAAGTGGCAATAAATTGAGCAGCACTTAGAGTAATGCCGTAGATGTGCTTGAAATGCACTTGTTATAATTAACCATGCTAGTCTTTGGATACTAGCAAGCTTTCTACTCGCCGAGCTCTGACAAGCCTTGTTCCACCATACAAGAGCCCCAAAAGAGATCTGTGGGCGAATGATTGCCTTGTAGAGCCAGCGAGCCATATGCAGCCTCATCTTTCACGTCAAATCAACAGTGCGTCTGAACACTAAAAGCAACCTGTTAATTATAGTAGAAAGATGATAGTTCCAAGTCATCTTGCAATCTAGGGTACCTCTACATATTTAGCTTTCTCGTGAAGTCCCAATGGAACTCTGTTAAGTTTTAAACCCCTCAGTGTTCTAAGGTATCTTTTTCTTGTAAAGAAGAATTATCCTCATGAGAATTTTTAAACCCCTCAGTGTTCTAAAGTCCCCTTATTCTTTTAAAGAAGAATTCTCGTCATGAGAATTAAGTATTGTGACAGTTAATTAAAACTATATTTTTAAACCATTTTGATAAACTTGAATTGAGTAATTAGTATACAACATATAACCAATAATAATGAATAATCAAAATTTACTAATGACTTCCACTCAAATGGTACCGATAAGTGGACATCATATGTGTTGTGTTTTATAGCTTATTTATAGTTACGACAGCTGTATTAAAATACAGTATTATTATAATTACTATCATATGTTTTGTTTTGGTTTTGGCATCTGGATTGTAAATAAATGTTCTCAGTTCATAATTTACTATTTAGTGGTTTCATTTAAAAAATGTTATTGAAGTAATTATAGAATATTATAATATGATAAACCTTTATGAAAATATTAGTACTACATTACCTTTTAACAGATTTCTTGAATTATTTGTACTATGTACATTTCAACTTCATTTAAAGCTATCATAAATTATATGGAAGTTTATAAAAACATAAATAAACCAATTATCATGCTCCAATTATTGTTCATAGCTGGTATTAAATTTGTAATGTATAGTTTGGTGTAGTTAATTTATAAAATTTTAAAATCAAATGTGTTTTTGTAATTCAATAGAAAATTTGGATTGTTCTTTGCACGTTTATAAATTTCAAGACGTTCTAAGGTCAATATTAAATTACCTTTTTTGCATGTATGTAAAATTTCAGGATTTGTTTCAATATTTTTGTAATTGCGACCAAATGTGACAACAATTATTGCCCTGACTATTAATAGATAGTCCTTTCTGAGCTAAGTCGAACTCAGATTAGAAAATGTGTGTTTGTGTGTGTTGGCTTTATTAATTATTTCCATTGTCAAAAAAGAACTAAAAAAATACCAAAAAAATAAAATCACAACAACAAAAATAAAAAACCTATTAGACTATATTAAAAGTGTTTTTATTTCTATAGATATAATACCCTCTTCCACTCCCTTTAACCAACCAAAAACAACAACAACACTCTACCATCACACACGTTTTTGGTGTTTAGGTGGGTGGATAGGATTGTATAGCATTAGTGATGTCTACAGTGTAGGTGTACCAATAAGATCTGCACAACCCCTAACATCAAAACTCTTCTGAGTCTTCTTAATTAACAAGAATTAGGTATAAAAGTAGAGTCAGTCGAAAACAATATTTTGAGTGATTTTGTGGGCAAAATATGGTGGTGAGGTTAAGAGACGACTAAATATTACTAACTTAGCTACATAATTAGAGACTTTTTCGTTTAATACAATGACTACACTCATTCCCTCTTATATTCGCCCATATCTCTATGATCAGCGTCTTAGAAATGAAAAATTAATTGAATAGTGATCAGTTTAATACCTACCTTAGAACACCTTGAAATTTAAGAACTAAGTAAAACAACTAGAAGTACACTAATATGCAGTATTATACATTAATAATAATAATCAAATTAATAAATCTTATAATATTTATCTGTAAACAGTTATTCCATCCAGTTTGTTTTTATTGCTATTATTGCAACCAGCTACGGTAGCTCAATTGTGTTTCGAAAATAGGAAGACCAAGGTCTAATCAAAATACTTCATTACAAGTTTTTAAAATCAGCTGACACTCAGCTTCCGTCTAGAATTGAGCAGACAGTGGAGAGGAGCCGCCATCTTGGTAGAGTTCCGACTTCACTTAGATTGCCGTGTCTTGTCTATTTTCTAGACTGCCAATAATGTCTATTATATTCTTTGTTCTGTGCTATAAACTTAACATCAGCTACGACAATTTTGAATATGATAATTGATTTATTAATGTTTTTATAACCTTACATGTGATAATGGTTTCAATTAAGTTGAAATGTACTTGTACAAATAAAGTCAAGAAAAGTGTTAAAAGGTAATGTATTGTTAATATTTTAATTTTATTATACACTTTCTGGAGGCTACATTTGAACTATAAACTTATATAGCTTCTATGCACTTTAATCCAACATTGAGTTAAAAATGTTTATTACTTATCAATATTTGACTGATTATCTAAAAACAGTAAACTCAAAAATTCTTTTAAAATGGTGAGTAAAAAAACCATAGATACTAATGTCTCAATCTTAATTTCAATCCACAAATTCATTCAACTACATTAATTTTCTTCTTCCTGTACCATACATAAAACACTAATTTATGGTAGTTTAGATATTTAATCAAGTTTCTTTAAAATTACATTGAATACAAGAACTTAGTAAATCATCTATGAAAACCTTACAACATATGCTAAATAGGTTAATGTTAATGTAGACCATATTTATTCAGAATACAAATCAACTGACTTGTTGTAACTTGGAGCGAGCCTCTTTAGTTAGCTGAGGGGTCTCTAGACAGTCAGATATCTCGGGCACCAAGAAGTGCTGGCCGCTGTTGTGGTCTGGTCGGCGTCGGCAGAGGAAATATGTCAGTCTATCCGGCACTTCATATAGTAACTCTATCAACCGCTGACTTACTTCCCTATGCCCCGCTCACTCTGAAAATAAAGTGATTTAACCTAATTACATAAGCAATATTTCAGAATGACTTTTACAAAAACTAGATAATGAATTTAGGAACTTTAACCCATAACTTTTAGATATTGGGATCAAAGACGTGGCCTTCACATTCTGCGCTGAATGAACTGATAGCTCAACGACGTTGTGCCGTTTGCACATTACGATCGTCTCCTTCGGACAGTTCAGTCTTCCTCTCTGTGTTTCATTTAGTTTCAGTGTCTTTGTTTTCGTGTTCCTTGATTTAGTTCAGTGTTCTCTGTCATCTGTGGTTAGCTTGACATTCTTGCTTTGCTGCCAACACAACATGTTTCACGGCTAGAAACGTTTAGGTATGCGTTAGTAAAAAATGTTTGTTTTTGTAAAAAAAAAAATGTTGGCTAAAAATATTGTTTATTGATCTTATTTCTTCTCATTTGGTGTGTTGTTTCAGTAATTAATAAAGCTGTTGCCTGTTTATGAAAATATTTTTATTTTCAGCAGGTCTAGGTTAGGCCCATGTCCCGATGTAAATGTAATTGTGTATTTTCTATTTATTATATTATTTTGTCCTGTTAAAACTGATTTTTAGATGTAATTAAATTTTGTATTTTTTCTACCACATTTGTTTTATAGTAAAGTCAGTATTCCTTATCACTTTTTCTAACTATTTTCACTTGCTCTAGCAAATTGTTCATGCAAATGCCTGCCACTGCAGGAAATTTTCTTTGTAATGCCTAGTCATGTAAAATGGTTTTACTTTATTCATTATTATTTTTGCTTAATTAATTTGTTTAACCAGTTATACTTAGTTTCTTTTACTTTAGATTTAAAAAATTCTCTTTTTAGTAATTGTGCAATGTCGTGCTCTTCTTAAAAACTTTTCTTTTAATCATTGTTAAAGTTATTATTATTATTATTATTATTTTTTTTTTTTTTGTCTTTCTCGCCCCTTTATTTATTTATTTTATAGCTTTTTAATTAGCATAATACGTGTTGATACATATACAGTACAAGTAAACATCACACAACACAAATTTATTACAATATAAGCACAAAATGCACAAATATATTACAATACAATTACAAAATGCACAAATATTATGGTGATCGATTTCGGTGAAACCACGCTCACCTTCCTCAGACCAGAGGGATTCACAAAAGAATCTTCTTTCTTTGTGATTCTTTTGTGAATCCCTCTGGTTCACAGTTGTAACCTAAACTAAAATTGTGTGAATGGAACAGAAGGGGTTTTTTTGGGTAAAAATTGTTGTGGGGTTTTTTTGGGGGAAAAAAAAAAAAAAAAAACCAAAAAAAAAAACAAAAAC
>JAQJVL010003015.1:67500-72354 GCA_035578905.1 Stictocephala bisonia | reverse complement strand
GTTGATATGGGCTTCGGGATGTAATGTGGATGATGTTAAGACCCCAAGGTCACTGATTTCCGTAACTTGCTGAAGTTCTACCCCTCCAACATTGTATTGGTATTTTCGGTTTCGCTGCGTTCTGCTGAAGGTCAGTGACTTACATTTCTTCAGGTTCAAATCCATGGCGTTCTGAGAGCACCAACTATTGATTACGTCAACATTTCTGTTTTAGCCGTATTTGGTTATGATCGGTTTTAATTTCTGCGAAAAGTTTGAGATCATCAGCAAAAAGCAGGAAATCAACAGTTAAATGCTGTCCAATGTCGTTAATAAATAGATTAAATAGGAAAGGTCCGAGGTGGGATCCTTGGGGGACACCTGAGGCAGCTATAACAGATCTGGAGAATCTGGACAAATAGCGAAGTGCAAGTGGATGGTTAGTCAGGTAGGATGAGAACCACTGGAGCAGAGTTCCGGTGATGCCCATTGATTTGAGTTTGGCTAGTAAATGGCTATGGCTGACTCTGTCAAAGGCCTTAGAAAAATCCGTGTAAATACAATAAACTTGGCTCCATCCTAACAAACTGTTTAATGTGAAATCACGAAAAACTGCCAGGTGTGTGATTGTTGAGCTTTTTTATTGAGGTATTGAGCACATGGTTCTGAAGCCATGCTGCTGGTCAATGATGTAGTTTTTGAACTTGAAGTTAAGCTTTTCAAGTACAATACTTTCAAAGACTTTGGAGAGTGTGTTGAGGATGACTATTGGTCTGTAGTTTTCAACATTCGAAGGACTTCCTGATTTCAGGATTGGTACGATCAGGGTGTCCAGCAACAGGGAAAATAGGGAAAACCTGGAAAAGTCAGGGAATTTTAAATGACCTGGAATAGTCAGGGAAAAATCAGGGAATTTGAAACAAAACCTGGAAAATCTTAACAAGAACACCAGTGAGTTGTGATTTGTAATAGTCACTAGGCCTATATACTTGGGTGCGCTACAAAAAATCCCTTTACTTTGTTCAGTACTAAATGTTAAGTTTACATGCTATTTAATATTCTAAATTATGAAAAAGCTACTAAATGCTTTGCTTTTGCTTGTTTGACCTCATACAACTAGTTTAATATCCCTAACAGTTTAAAACTTATTGAAATAATTGTTTGATTAGTACTTGTTAGATAAGTCATAGACCTAAAATTTATGCTGGTTTGGGGAAATTATAATATAGCGCCGTTTTTCAAGGCATTGAAAATTGTCATAATTTTAACAATAGAATAAAAGGTATGTTTGTTTTTTACTTAAGGCTAATTATAAATATTTTTTTAATTCTACCTGTACTTTTATAAAATTGTTTTAAAAGAATAATTATCGTAGTTAATAGTTTTGAATTTAATTATTAAGGTTCTTAATAAAAATATATTTGTGAAATATTAATATTTCGGTAATTAATAATTGTAAACGACTGTAAATAACAAATTGTATGTACATGATAGTACATAATATTACTATTAAGTTAAATAGACGTGTAATGTAACTATGTAGATTTGGAGTCAGGGAAATTTTGTATGAAATCACGGACTCGGTCAGGGAAAAGTCAGGGAATTTGTTTAAGGAGGTTTACTGGACACCCTGACGATGTAACCTGGTTTGAGAACTTGGGGGAATATGCTGTGAGAGAGCTACTCGTTCCAGAATATTGCGAGATGAGGAGCAATGACTGATTTTAAAAGCTTGAGGTTTGAGATCTGGTCCAGGTCCCTTTGCTGGATCCAGTTTGTTCAGTTTGTTTTCGATGTCCACTGATGAGATATAAATAGATGAGACTGAGACTGGAGACTCGTGGTTATAACTTGGAGGGGAAGTATTGGACGTCTTAAAGATAGTGTTGAAAAAATTCATAAATAAATTGCTAGCTTGATCGGGATCGTTAGTAACTTCTCCATTGTAATGGATTTTTTTAGAGCATTCATTGTTACTCCTCATTTGTTTCACAAATCCCCAAAAAGATTTAGGGTTTTTCTGAACATTGGCACTGATATTGTCCAGGTACGCTTTTCGACATGCTTCTGTAGACATCTTGCATTCTCTTCTTAAATTGGAAAATTCTTCTAGGTAGTCAATATCAAGAGTTGACTTGTATAGCCTGTGAATGGAGTTTTTCTTGATGATCAGTGCTTTAAGCTCGTTACTGAACCATATTGGAAATTTACTGGTACCCACTCTCTTCATTGGGCTGTTGTTCATGATGACTGAGGCTAAATCAATACAAAAGGATGAGAAACATTCCTCCAGGTTTGCTATGGGTTGGCTAGGATAAGGCAACCTTTGCAGCCAGTCAAAGACAGGTTTTATGTAACATTTTCTTGGGTTTGGTACATATGTGAAGTTTGAAAAATGGTTATCCCCTCCGAAGTTAAGTTGGTAAGAGAGGGCTGGATGGGCGATTTCCTCGGTCAATAGGGGGTCCTCTGCTCTAACTACCTCAACTGAATCGGATGAAAAGATAAGGTCCAAGAGTACTCCTCTGTGATTTCGCACAAAGTTGTATTGATTTAGACCCAGGAAGGACGATAAGTTGTGCAGTACGTTGGAAGAGGCGTTGAGAGTATCAGGAGGTGTTAAGAGCCAGTTTGTTGACGGTTGGTTGAAGTCGCCGGCAATTACTATTTTCCTGTATTGATCACCCACAACTAAGGCCTCCTCCACAGCGTCAGAGAAACAGTTGTAAGTGTAGCTGTTGGAACCCGGAGGAATGTAAGCCATGCACAAAAAAAGGACTTGCGTTGTAATCTTGGCAGCAACAAACACACATTCAATGTTTTTGACAGAGGTTTTTAGTTGCCAGGATGTGTACTTACTACTAACAGCTATCAATACTCCCCCTTTAGATGATTTCACACTTGTGTCGTTATACGCTTTTTCTTAGTGTTTCTAGCTTTGTACGCATTCCATTCACGTTCTGGAGATACAAAGCACAAGTGTGTTCATCGTGGGGATTTGCTAGTTTTTGTGCCAATATTTGCCTTTAAAATGATAGGTATTCCATTCCTGAATTTTATTGTGAGGTTATTCTCACTATGTCCAATCTCTTCCGGAGTTCTTCTTTCAAGGAATCTAGATATTGTTTTTCCTTAGGAGTGCGGTCGTTACCCATTTTGACATTGGAAAATGAAGAACTGGCGTTTTTTACTAGGTCGATTTTGAAGTTACGCAGAATAGACTTCACATCAGAATTCATTTACTAATTAATTAAATCACATGTATTTAAAGTACTTCAGGCATGTATTTATTTACAGGCAAACCCATTTTTCATTATTACAAATGCATTCTAATATAGCATGCTCTTAAGTTTAGGAAATATTATGGAGTGCTACTGTACTCTATTATAATAAATAGGCAGACTTGGGAAAGTTAACAATTATTTTTAACTGAATAAAGTTAAAGTTAATCCTCTATTAAACTAACTAATTGAAGTTAAAAGTTAGAGTTCAATGAAACTAACTGATTAAAGTTAAATTTTAAAAAAGTAACTGAAATTAAAAGTTAAAAGTTAGTTTGTGTGGCATGAAAGAATACATACAATTATTTACAAAAAAACTGTTGTCTCTTATTATTATGCATAACGTAAACCGTCTGGAAACTAATTCAACACACTTTATTATTCACTCGGCAAACTGAAATGAATCCACCTTCAAGTCTCCCAGTATTATCACTAACACTATGACTACGTCTTGGACAAACAACAATGGGACACGTTGGGTGTGTCTATTAATTATGGGCAGGGCAGGAAGATGGCGGAAAGGGATGGATGTGACTCATGACCTTTGTTTGTCGGCGAATACTTGGGATTGAGGGAAAACGCCCGGTCTTTGACCAAAGTTTTGGACGCTTTCTCCGCCATTGTCTACATTCCACGGGACAAACCGTACCTTGTTTGTAAAACTAACTGAGTTAGTTTAATCGTTAGTGAATTTGTTAACTAGTTAAAGTTAAAAGTTAAACATCCCCAAAACTAACGAATAAGTTGAAAAGTTAACAGAAAAACTAACGATTAAACTTAATCGTTAATTATTTTTAATCGTTAGTCCCAAGCCTGTAAATAGGTACATGACTATAACTAAGGTTTTATTTACACTACAGCAAAATCTACACAAGGAGGATGCAACAAGCAAATTATAAAAACTTAAAAAAGAATCAAAAAATCAATGAACAAGGCAAACAATAACATAGACATAAGCAATAGCATAAATAATTGACAGTAATAAATAATTGAGAATACATGTTTATTTTGTATTCTTAGGTGTAAAGTGTTAACAATATTTAATTGAATAATTTAGCAGCAAATTATAAATCTTTAGAAAATTAAAGATGTGTATATGAATCTATGTGAGAATCAACATCATGAACCGCTTTGTTATATACACATCAATTACCTACATGGCTCTGATGGCATAACAAGAGCTGGCTCATAAACTCATTTTTCATGTGTATTTTTGTAAGTTAATCAAGACGATCTTGCTCAACTGTAAAAACTTATTTTATTTGTGCATAAAAGTTTAATTTAGTTTGCTATGTTTTTTTATATTTTTATAGATGCAATTAATGCTAACTATGTTTACCTTTTCTCTTTTTCGCAGTTACAGGCTGGAAATATCCTTCTTGACATTTTAAGTACATGCAAGGTACAGATTACTTGGTCCTGCAAGAGTTTAAAATTATTTTCTTTTGAACATTTAACCCTCCCGGCGTTACTTGTCGAAAATTCGACGACCGCAATAGCGGCGCTCTGAATGATACCTGTTGATTCGTCGACATCAAGCAATCGTTTACAAACTATAATGTTAACTCGGTTATTTTTCGTAATAATACATCGT